>CAXITT010000985.1:60989-86028 GCA_964033795.1 Lymnaea stagnalis
GGGGGATAAAATCCCCACCACCTGCCATTTGAGTTCCTCCAGGTAACAAATTTTAATTAATGTAGGAAAGAAAACAATACCAATACTCAATATTTTTTATTATGATTTTTAATTTTAGCCAAAAAAAAGGGGGGGGGGGTTGGGGGGGGGGTCATTTTTGTTAGAAAAAGAAATGTTAATTCTAATTGTCAGGCTTGGTATGGGAATTAAACACATCTTGTAAAACCCCATGGAAAATCACATGAGTTGACCACACAGCCAGTCCAACCATCACACAGCCAGCCCAACCATCACACAACTAGTCCAACCATCACACAGCCAGTCCAACCATCACACAGCCAGTCCAACCATCACACAGCCAGTCCAACCATCACACAGCCAGTCCAACCATCACACAGCAACCATCACACAGCGAATTTTAAGAATAACAACCTATAAAAAAAACCAAAACAAAAAACCACAGGATTTGATCAAATTGATTTGATTTGCCAGAAAAATGTGAAGAACCACTGAGCTATTAGCGAAGCTGTGGTAGTTTTTTTGTTTTTTTCATTATTATCATTAGTGAATAGTCAACACTGTTCTAGTAAGTTTGTAACTCCAAACTTTTGTATGATTGATTTTCATGGGTTGCTCGCGATCTAAACACGCACCAATATTAGGGCTGGCACAGAGGCGTAGCGAGGATGTTTGGCGCCCGGGGACAAGATTCGCGCCCGTGGACAAGATCCATTTTGAAGCGCCCCCCTTTTCTTTTTTTCAACTCTCAAACCCATTCTTTTTACCAATAATATAATATCAAAGCACATTTTGGCGCTCTTAACTAGCTGGCGCCCGGGAACATCTGTCCCGCTGACCACCCCTCGCTACGCCTCTGGGCTGGCATCACCCACGCACAATAGGAGAAGAGGAAGTCTTCCACCACTTGGAAAAAGGGGTAGGGGGTAGACACACCTGCTACTCACTCCAGTTATCCGACCAATATTCACACATTAAGTGTGGACGTTCACGAAAACAACTCATCAAGCCCAGACAGTCAACAAAACAGGTCGCTGTGGGTCAATATGTTCACTCAGAGCAGCCACGATAGCAGTACTGGTCAGTCGAGTGGTCACTCTTACTGTCACCAAGTTTCCCACTGCACCAGGGACCAGTGCCAGATTTATAATTATGTTGATACAGCTATATCCTGCCAAAAAATGATATTTAGTCTATAATAAACATTTCTATGGACTTACAAACTAAATAACGGTTAATAAAAAGTTTTTCTGTGACTTTTTTTTCCGCTAACCCACCAATAACCGATATCCATTTACCAGTAATCCGTTATATATTTACTACTAACCCGTTATCTATTCACCAATAAGCTGCTGTATATTCACCTATAACCTTGTATATATTCACCCATAGCCCTGTATCTATTCACCAATAACTCTGTATCTATTCACCAATAACCCTGTCTCTATTCACCAATAACCCTGTATGCATTCACTATACTATTCATCAGTGCAGACACAAGCGAGCCGGCCGACACCTGATGGCTAGTTCATCATCCCTTCAAGAGTTCCCAAAATGATCTCATTATTTAAGAGAATAAGAATGATGTATTTTTTTTATTATAATGATTGGGGGGTGGGGGTGGGAGGGGAATGGTTGAGTTCGAAAAAATACTTGCTCAGAGCCGTGAGACTGCCGGTAAGTTTTCTCTCCCTTCTCTCTCTCTCCCTCTCTCTCATCTCTCTCTCTCTCTCTCATCTCTCTCTCTCTCTCATCTCTCTCTCATCTCTCTCCCTCTCTCTCATATCTCTCATCTTTCTCTCATCTCTCTCTCTCTCTTTCCATATATATATATATATATATATATATATATATATATATATATATATATATATATATTATAAAATANCAATGTCCACGCTTAAACACTAAACAAATACTGGGTGCAATGTCCACGCTTAAACACTAAACAAATTGTTACTGGGTGCAATGTCCACGCTTAAATACTAAACAAATTGTTACTGGGTGCAATGTCCACGCTGAAAAAACTAAACAATTTGTTACTGGGTGCTATTTCCACGCTTAAACACTAAAATTGTTACTGGGTGCAATTTCCACGCTGAAAAAACTAAACAATTTGTTACTGGTTGCAATTTCCACGCTTAAACACTAAACAAATTGTTACTGCGTGCAATGTCCACGCTGAAAAAACTAAACAAATTGTTACTCGGTGCAATTTCCACGCTTAAACACTGAGCAAATTGTCTTTTTTATAATTTGTATCTTCTTTTACAAAAAATAAAAATAATAATTAATATATGTGATATATTCAGTGTGACCAGCGAATAGTTATCATTTATATATATATAAATATGTAATGGTTAAATAATCGAAAAAAATTATTATTGTTAGTTTAAAAAGACATCTCTTGACAAAGAATATTGTAATCACAAATCTGTAAGTTAAAGTAAATTCTGTGTCATCGGTTCTCTGACGACCCCCCACCTAACTACTCTCTATCGTCTCTTTTAGCCCTTTTCACCCCCTCTTTCTTTCTGGATATGCCACGGCATTGTCTGCCAACGCGTGTGTGTGAAAAAGGGGGGGGGGGTGGGGTGGGGGAGGGTGGCGTTTGAAGATTATGAGGAGCATTGGCGTATCATGGGTCAGTGACGACGGGGGCGCGCCAAGCTTTTGTGCAGCCCCACTCACTGCCACGAATAATATCTGTGAAGATTGCTGAGTAATACGGAGAGGGCTGTGTTTGGAAGCAATAAGAAATACTAGGTCTCAAACGGTGCATTTTATTTTTGTACACCGAGTCCAGGTATTTGGGGGGTGGGGGCTAAAGATTTTTTAGGCACTCGGGTGGGGCGTGGTGCTAAAAGAGTTGGGTATCCCTTTTCTCCAGGACCTAAATTATCATGTCTAACCATACGGAGAATAGGTTGGACGGAGTAGCTGATTTTTTGCCTTGTTTCCATGCGGACTCACCGACAGGAACCTCCTTGACTAATGACCACCAGACACGCCGATGGCATGCTCATTATCGAATGGCCGGCGACGTCAACACGTCGGCCCGTCGTTGTCGACTCAATTAGCGCGACACAACATTGCTGCGCCGTCTCATTCTGTGGCATTCTTCTAGGAGGCTTAACGAAATAACTGCGCTAATTAATCGTTTTTTAAAACTTTTATTGTTTTCCGCTTTGAGACAGAATGCCCCCCCCCCCAGCCAGATTCAGTAATTGGCTTTTTAAAAGAGACCATATTTGTTATACATTTTTTGTTTTCCGCTTTGAGACAGAATGCCCCCCCCCCCCCAGTCAGATTCAGTAATTGGCTTTTTAAAAGAGACCATATTTGTTATACATTTTCTTTATAATTCAGCATTATGTAAGTATGCAGTGGCCACGGTCTACACCAGTGGTCAGCAAATCGCGAGCCACATGCGGCTCTTTAGCGACCCGAGTGGGACTCCGCCAGCCGGCCAAAAAGATCGGTTTGGGCTCCGTAGAACATGGTTCTTCACAAGTTCTTGAAAAGAAATTTGGCTCTTCAAAATTCTTTTAAATCGTCATGATGCTGATTTTCGGCTCTCTTGACTCATGAGTTTGCCGAGTACTGGTCTAAGCGGAGCCTGCGACACATCATTCTGAGCATGTACCTGAGCACCATATATGGGCTCAAAATGATGAGTCCCAGGTTCCGTGGAGTCACTAGCAACTGCATACATTGATACTTTAAAACTATGCAGGGGCTACGTTCTATACGGAGCCTACGACACATCATTTTGAGCATGTATCTGAACACTATAGAAATATTATCTTTTTTTTCAGCCATATTCTCCATTTCACTTTGTATATTTATATTAAGATGTTAACAGTGTTATCTTCAATTTAGTACAGGGTTCTTGAACTTTTTTTTTTTCCACGGACCACCCTGTGCCAGTCAGATAGATTATTAATATTATTATAAGCGGTTTTTTTATATAGCGTGGTACCTCAGCCTAGGGCTGGGCCCACCACGCTGTACATACAATTTAACTAACATAATCAAAAACTTAAAAAATCAAATTAACATACACTAATCAAATAAACAAATGCATATTGAAAACTATTTCCATGTCTTAAAAGCTTTTAGATGCATTATATGATATAATTAAAAAGGAAATGCTGTTGACGGACCCCCTTGATGTCTTTTTATGGAACACACCCCCGCCAAGGGAAATAGGTACCATAGTTTAAGAAACCCTGTGCGAGATGGTATACGAAAAATATATACCCTTTTTTTTAATACTAAAAAATCAACAGACATTCATTATGACACGGCGTCACACACTGGCACCACACACTGACGTCACACACCAAACGCCGCACACTGACGTCACACACTGACGTCACACACTGAGGCCACACACTGCCGTCACACACCGACGTGTCTGAATAAATGGAAAAAAACAACAAAACAACAACTCACACTTTACAAAGAAAACAATTATCTGTAAGGACAGGACACACCATCTTGACGGGTTCCTGATTTACCTTTAGAGGAGTCAGGAGCGTAAATCTGGGATTCTAACTTTAGGACATGTCCGGAAGTCCCCCACTGCTTAAATGGGTGGACGTCATGCGTCAACGTCACACAGGTCTAGCCAGGTAAACGTCGACCTAGATGATGACACAGAGTTGCCCCCCCCCCCCCCCCCCCAAGTCTCCTACAAATATTAAAGCCCATGCGTCCACGATCAGACTGTTTCCTTCCCACGACGACGATCTGACTACCGCGCCCAGGACCATACGGAGTAATATGGGAGCCCTAGCAATTCCAAATCCCCACCCCCATCCCACCCCCAACCACCCAAAACTTTAAAAATAATTATATCAAACGCTGGCCTACCAATCAAAATGCACCTATTTTTTTTTAATCCGCCCTTGATTGTTTTCATGTGGGGGCAGGACCCCACGTGATTTACTCGGTTGCCTTGGTCACTGCACGGCCCTGACTGCGCCAAAATATTTTTCATGTGTTTCATGAGGCAATAACAAAATATTTTTTAAAAATTTAAAAAAAAAAAAAAAAAATTCTCTATCAAAGACGCGTTTAAAGGCACTAAAAAGGAGAAAAGAATTGAACAATTCTTAAAATGCGATCATCAACTAAAAGTTTTATTTTCGACATTACCTTCCGCACGTGATTGCAATGCAGTGGCGTATCAAGAAGGAAATGAGAAACGGTTTGGTGGGGGGGGGAGGGGGGAGGTCACAAATCATAATGATCACATTTTTTCCATATCTTTGCATACTCATAAGAACCCCCAAGATACCCACACGTTCGGTTACCCTTCAGTAAAACCGCCCCTGTATTATATATTTATATAGCTATGCTGTGAACCATCCTGTTTCGTGTTAATATGGAATGCATCGAGGCTCCATACGCCATGTGACTTGCAGACACAGTTTCTTCAGTGAACATTGCGGTTTTGAGCTCCTAGCTGCACATGGGGAAGACAATAGAGAACTGCTTTCACAAGATTTCATTATCCAGCTCCGAAGTGGGAATACGTTCAATGAGATGGACTTTGAAGTGGCAATGAACTTGTTTTTATATAGAAAACTAGTCAGAATTCTTGATGTTCCTTCAAATAGTAGGTGTTGTAGCCCTGCCCTGCCCTGCCCGTAGAACATGATAACCCAATTTTTTTGGTTAAAGTAGAGTTGTATCGTAGAATTACCCCCCCCTTCCCCCCCCCCCCGACTTTTTTTTTTCTTGTCGTTAATGTAGCCCTGCCCGTAGAACATGATAACCCAATTTTTTTGGTTAAAGTAGAGTTGTATCGTAGAATTACCCCCCCCTTCCGCCCCCCCCGACTTTTTTTTTTCTTGTCGTTAATGTCAGCACCAAATTACCTTTCCCTTGCGTTGGCGTGTCATCGTCCGACCCCTGCTTTTCTAGAGATTAGTAGAAGCTTCTTAATGGAGATAGAGAACACTTGCTTTACCCTCTAGTTAGAGTTTTGATCCAGGAAATGTCTAACTCTCTATATTAAAAATAAGACGGTCGACCGTGACCGGATGAAATACAAGACCCAGAACACTTAACACGATTTTCACTGCGCGTGTGTCTATTAATATATTTTTTTTTACCTTTCTATTATTAAACGCATTCACGTGCTTTTAGTTAGATCGAACAGAGTTTTTATTTCTATAAATTCAATTTTGTACTTTGATATAACAAATTAATATCATAGATAAATTGTTCCGTGGAATTAGCGCTGGTTGGGTTATCGTTCTTTCTTTCTTATATTTAATCAATGGTATTGACGGTAGTGTCCCCTTTGTTATGTTCTGTTTTTTAACGAGCCATTTAAAAAGAAAAAATCCAATGGAATTGGTTAAATCTGATTCGTTACGTAACAACGGGCTATCTTGTATTTGTTCCGTTATTTTATTTGTATTGAAAATGATGTGATTTTAATTGGTTTCCTCCAAGAGTTACAACGCCATTTGGCTTGTTATCTCATACACGGTGACTCGGGGAGAAAAAAAAATTCATTAAAAATATGTTTAAAAATTAAAGATGAGGAGAGATCGCATTAAAATTTGCTTTACATATTTGTTTTAAAAACATTTAAAGCTTATGAAAAAAATAATTAATTAAAAATCTGTTTAAAAATTAAAGATGAGGAGAGATCGCATTAAAATTTGCCTTACATATTTGTTTTAAAAAAAAATGTAAAGCTTATGTCGGGTAAATAGTTTGTTGACGAGATGTTAAACAATGCCATGGCGTCTAGAGATTTGAATCTGTGGTGAGCGGTCAGACGGTGTGATAATTCTGATCAGTGGACAAAAAAAAAAAACAACAAAAAAAGATTTTAAAAAAACTAACAACGAAATAAATATAATAATAATTATTTAAAATAAGAATACGACAAGCATATAACGCTAGTGCATCTTCGTCTCCTGCAGCCCTAAAACCCCTTTCGGTGTCCCCCAGGGAGGGGGGATATGATATTGAAGGGGTTCCAAAATTTTTCATGTGGAAAATTTAACTATCCAATTTGAATGAGGGATGGAAAAAGGGGGTTGGGGGGGGGCGCAAAAAACAACAACTAAAAGTGGCGAAAAGGGGGGGTGGGGCTGGTAATGTAACGATGCATTCGATAATGTCCGTTGTGAAATCAAATAACCCATAAAAACAAACTTCATTGTATAAATCGCTTTTATGCATTTTTAAAATTAATTTATTTTGATTAATATCAAAATGTCCCCCCCCCCCCCTGCTTTTACACTGCAGATTTATTTCACCAACTCTATCAGAAAAACAAAAACAAATATTCTAAGCACCAAACGCACTGGCGATATTTACAACAACAACAAAAAATAGAATCTCATTTAGCGNCATTCGATAATGTCCGTTGTGAAATCAAATAACCCATAAAAACAAACTTCATTGTATAAATCGTTTTTATGCATTTTTAAAATTAATTTATTTTGATTAATATCAAAATGTCCCCCCCCCCCCTGCTTTTACACTGCAGATTTATTTCACCAACTCTATCAGAAAAACAAAAACAAATATTCTAAGCACCAAACGCACTGGCGATATTTACAACAACAACAAAAAATAGAATCTCATTTAGCGCAGTTGTCGGGAATTTTATTTCATAAAATTAGTAACATCATATTTCCTTCACAGTCCCTTTCAAAAACAGGAAAAACTCTTTTTTTTATGTGGGGGGGGGGTGTGGGTGGAGCTGAAAATTTGTTAGAATGCGGTGTCATCGGCAACGAGTCTATATGCCAAGTTTCAGCTCGATTGGTAGACGGGAAGTGGGTCAATTAGCCTCCCGAAGATTTTTGCCCTAAACACGCAAAAGTGAATTTGACATAAGGGATTTGAAAAAAAAAAGTGATATATTGTAGAAATGATAGAAACAAATGAAATGAATTAATACAATGTGAGCGCCCAAGAGTACAACAAAAAAAACAAAAAAAAAAGGGTAACAAAAATTCTAAGCTTCGCTTCAATTCAAGTGTTTCTCTTCAACTTGAATAAGTTTGCGTTATTTTAATCGACTCACTTATTTATTATTTATCTTGCTGCTTCAAATAATTTACTTTCATAACAACCACTTTTGTAATATAGAGAAAGCGGTTAATGCGTTTGACGGAGTATAAATGGAAAAAAAACAACAAAAAAACACGAACTTCCAGACAGTCTTAAGTGAATAATTATGCAGTTCACAACATAACCGGTTTACTTCATAACTAGCATTTAAAATGCACGGAAGCAAAAAAAAAAATAAATTTAAAAAAATGGAAACTAGAGCTTACTGACATTCTAGAGACCAGATAAGTTTGAACATTGAATATGTTCGATTTTTTTTTTCTTTTTTAGAAATGAGATATCTCAAATGAGAATGGGGGAAAAAATACATATCCATCATCCACTAGAGCAGCGGTTCTCAACCTGTGGGTCGCGACCCCTTTGGGGGTCGCGGGACCCTTTTCCAGGGGTCGCCCAAGACTATCTGAAAACATATATCCTTACAGCTATGAAGTAGCAACGAAAATAATTGTGTGACTTGGGGGTCGCCACGACACGAGAGACAGTATTAAGGGGTCGCGGCACTAGAAAGGTTGAGAACCACTGCACTAGAGTAATGGATATTGATTAAATGAATAGACATCTAGAGCCGGGTCTTTCTGTCGTTGTTACCGGTGGTGACGGGATTGAGAGCTTGAGATGTAACGGTGGCAGGGGGGGGGGGGTAGTCTGGAATCAATTGAAATAACGTTGACAGGGGTCCCATAAATGTGGCGGTGAGCTTCTGCCGGACCAAGAATCAGGAACCTTCATCGCATCCTTAGGAAAATAGATTTTTTTTTTTTAAATTAACAGCTGTATTATAGTTTTTCTCTTAGGGGAAAGTTGTTGNAGGAAAATAGATTTTTTTTTTTAAATTAACAGCTGTATTATAGTTTTTCTCTTAGGGGAAAGTTGTTGGGGGGGGGGGCCTTGGGAGTAAGAGTAGTAGTGACTGACTAAGTGGGGAGGCTGGGGGTAGTAATATCAACGACTGATTAAGCTGATTAAGGGTGGGGCTGGAGGTATTGATAGCAATGACTGATTAAAGGGTGGTCTGGGGGGTAGTAATAGCAATGAGTGATTAATGGGGTTTGTGTCATTAAGGGGGTTGTGTCAAGGAGGCAGCGGATATAGAGTATAAGAAATCTTGACAACCTTTGGGTGTTGGGGGGGGGGGTCGGTATTGTAGCCCCACAAATAATTTTTGAGAATCCTTGGACCTGGGGATTTGACCCAGACGTTTTGTTTACTGGGAGGATGTGAACATTTACCTGTTTGGTATACGGCTATTCATTACCTTCCCATCATGCCCCAAACTCTCTCTGTCACAACCTGCTCCCACCTCCCCGCTTGTTATCGCACACGCAATGCCTCACTTCGTCCCGTCATCGATCCCACCAACGTCACGCTCCTTCACCCGCCTCCCCCTAGGTGTTTACCACCCGTTCCCGTTCCCTCTTATGTCCTCGCTGATTCACTTTCACCCTGGCTCAGGCCAGGGCCGTAAATGGCTTTTTTTTTTCTTTCTGATAGGGTGGGTGGTGGGGGGGGGGGGTAAACCATTACCACTCCTTTGAGCACCATATACTTCTCTGCTTTATAAAAACTTTTTATTACGCCAGCAGTTGGGAGTTTTGGGGGTGGGGGGTGATCCATACCCTGGACACCTCCCGGCCAGCTACGCCCTGTCAACTCCTGTGTCTACTTGGATTGATTAATTTGTCAAGTTCTTTCGCACGCTGAATACGTCGTACTACTCTTACTATAACTGAATCAACTCAAGCCGTTTTCATAATAATTATAACTTTAATATCTAAGTATATACCATACACATAAACACATGAATGTAGTGCAGCTCGCTCACAGACATAAATAATATACACCCTACTTCCGCATAGTTACACTCAACTATGCCGCACGACTAAAACTTACGTCACAATACCGTCTAGACAATTCGTCGCAATCCGCATAAAAATACGTCAGAGAGTCAAGCGCGGGAAGCGCGTTCACTATCCCATCTAACTCTCAAACGCACACCGCGCGCAATGAAACATAATACCCAGTCGCAACACTTACGAATGAACTCCCATACTTGACACGCCCTTTTCTCAGGCCCACTCTTCTTCGCTGCCTCAAACCCGCCCCCCCCCCCACCGGCAATATCCTCTTCTCCATTCATTCTCCCTTTTCCTCGCCTTTGTGTCTTCACCCTCTTTTTGTTATCCACACACAACACCTCCGTCATCCCAGGGTGGTTATAGGATTGTGCCAAGGTCAGGTCCAAAGTTATTTCTCCGGTTTGCGGTCAACCCCCAACGGTAAACACAATAACGGGGCTGAACGGACCGCTATGTTTTGGACCGGGGGGGGGGGCTGGGCTAACTGATTTAACGCCTGGTCGTGTGGTGGTCGCTGCCACACTGCAATCCATCACGGTGCACTTTAACCGTTATCATATAAACACGAGATAGGATCAGCAACGGTTCTCAATCCCTATTGAACGTCACAGTTATGGGCGACACTGTATGTCTCTAAAAATTTAAAGAGTTGTTGTTCTTATTTATGTATGTTTGTGTGTGTGCGTGTGTGTTTTTGTGTGTGTTTGTTTCATTTTCGAGATTCTAAGTAACATCTTTCTACGAATATCATCGAATAAAAAAAAAAAAGAATGGGACCTAAAAATGGTGGGGGTTATAATTACGACTTATAAAGGTCCCAAAGTTTCCATCAAACAACAACAAAAAAAAAAAAAACAAATAATTTATCCGATTTTAAAGTTTGATTCTGGAAACGGGGGACGTGTGGTTCACATAAAACTGGGACGTGTGGTGCACATAAAACCAGGGGCTTGTGGTTCACATAACATCTGGGACGTGTGGTTCACATAAAACTGGGACGTGTGGTGCACATAAAACTGGGACGTGTGGTGCACATAAAACCAGGGGCTTGTGGTTCACATAACATCTGGGACGTGTGGTTCACATAAATCTGGGACGTGTGGTGCAAATAAAACTGGGACGTGTGGTGCACATAAAACTGGGACGTGTGGTGCACATAAAACTGGGACGTGTGGTGCACATAAAACCTGGGACGTGTGTTGCACATAAAACCAGGGGCTTGTGGTTCACATAACATCTGGGACGTGTGGTGCACATAAAACCAGGGGCTTGTAGTTCACATAACATCTGGGACGTGTGGTGCACATAAAACCTGTGACGTGTGGTGCACATAAAACTGGGACGTGTGGTGCACATAAAACCAGGGGCTTGTGGTTCACATAACATCTCGGACGTGTGGTGCACATAAAACCTGGGACGTGCCGTGCACATAGAACGTATACAATTTTAGATTACTGAAAACTATGGCAAATCCTGTGTCATTTTCGGGTTCAGGTCGCTTGGACAAACATTTGACCTTTGAACTGAGCCAAACCGTCACCGAATGGAACAAAAAAAACGAAAAGTGTAACAAGGATATCGATGAAACCTCTTACAACCCCACTTCCCCCAATCCACCGCAACCCCATATGCAAAAATTATTTCTGGCAAGTTTGTGAAATGTGACCTAAATACTTGCTGCAGGTTTCCCCCTCCAAACACATGAAAGCTCTAATGGAACTTGTTCAGATGGAACTTGTTCAGATGGAACTTGTTCCGATGGAACTTGTTCAGATAGAAATTGTTCAGATGGAACATGTTCAGATGGAACTTGTTCAGATGGAACTTGTTCAGATTAAAAATGGTTGTTTCTTTGGGACTTTGCTGATATTACATTAGGAAGAGGTTCTAAAAACTTTATTTTTTCCCCCACTTTGAAATGAAAGGCCCGGTGTTCCCATTTGTGTACTGATTCTCTCACCACTGATTACGGCTTTGTTTTTAAAGGGGTGTTCGAATCCGTCATATACTCGGTCAGAAATGCCGATCTTAGGACAGCTTTGTAAATGCAGATAAATTTATAGTGACCAATAAATCAGACATTCAGTTATTCCGGTATTTAAAAAGAATCATCTAGTCTTAATGCAACAAAGGATACATTTGTACGGATCTATGACGACTCGCCGCCTCCATTTCGCCGCCTCCATTTCACCGCCATCATTTTGCCGCCTCCATTTTGCCGCCGTCATTTAGCCGCCTCCCTTTCAACGACCCCATTTCGCCGCCTCCATTTCGCCGCCGTCATTTTGCCGCCTCCATTTCGCCGCCGTCATTTTGCCGCCTCCATTTCGCCGCCTCCATTTCGTTGCTGTCATTTTGCCGCCTCCCTTTCAACGACCCCATTTCGCCGCCTCCGTGTTCACCGAGGTTGATCAGGAAATGTGATAATAGAAATGTTTTTAAATAATTAAAACGATTTGAACACGAGACATCCTCATTAAATTAAATTATTTCACTTGTGAAAAAGAAAAAGCCATTGAGTGAATTCTCTTAGCCATATCAGGGACTTGTTAGTTCTCATTAAGATTTGTGACTTTAAAAAGGGGGGTGAGGGGGGGGGCGCACGCTGAATGCCAGACTTTCGGAGTCTTGGTTTTCATGGATTATATCCAAAAGTCTCTCAACAGCCTGCAGCTTGTTAGCATGAGGTGGAAGGTAAGTGAGGATGACACAGATTTGGGTGAACTCCCTAGGTAGGTAAAAAAAAATGGTCTTAAAGTGATGCATGGTGGTTCAATGGCGGGTGTACAAGCTACATGTTTCACTGTACTGTTGTTGATGCTACAGTAGTTTTTGTTTTAACATATATTGCCAATCCCCACTCCCTTGGATTTGCCGCTGTCGGTTGTTCTATCGGCACGGAAAATGTTAAACTCGTCCAGTGCCACTGCTGAATCTGGTGCCTTTTCGCTAAGCCATGTTTCTGCCAGGCATATTAAAGAGCTTTCGCGAAATTGATAGAAATGCTTACAGCAACAAATCCCGTTCATCCATCTTGTTACATAGTGATCCAACGTTTCCCAAAACAACAGGTGGAAGAAAGCCCCGCTGTCCTCTTTTTCTGCATTTCACACGAATGCCGCCCCTTCTGCCCCCGCTTTCTTCATCTCAGTCGTGAATCGGTCGCCATCTGTTGTTGGCATGGCGGAACTTTACAAAAAAGACGGAAGTGACATTTTTATGCCGGTCTGAGTAATTTGATATCCAAAGTCCACATTAAAGTAAGCTGTTTCCCAGGAAGAGAAACAAACAAAACTCACAAGAAAATGATCCTTAGCATCTCCATTTTTACTTGAGTGAAACACAATTTTTAAAACAAAAACGTGTCAAAACTGTGAAAAAAAGCTGAAAAAGATGCACTCATGCAATCGAAACAGCTGCAGAGCAGCGCCCAAGAAGTAATCAATATTGTTTGGGCAACCCTGTATACGTATGTCGTCGGGGCAAAGAAGGCAAGACGATTTAAAACATTTTTAAAAAAAATCTTGACAACGTAATTATGAAACGAAACAGTTTTAATCTAGAAACTGCGACTCCAGCAACAAAAATGAGGTGGGACCAGTGCTCAGTTCTCTCTCTGTCTCCTCCCTTACACCTTACACACGTGCTTCAATGCAGTGGCGTAGCTAGGGTTATTGCCACTCGGGGCGGGACAAGATTTTTGCCACCTCCCTTCTACGAAAAGAAAGAAAAAAAAACAAAACAAAAACACCAACCTCTTCAGTTGGCCAAAAAAGAAAAAAACCAAAACAAAAACACCAACCTCTTCAGTTGGCCAAAAATGAAAAAAACCAAAAAAAAACCCACCAACCTCTTCAGTTGGCCAAAAATGAAAAAAAACAAAACAAAAACACCAACCTCTTCAGTTGGCCAAAAATGAAAAAACCAAAACAAACCAAACTCACATCACTAATCCGAAAAATATATTTTAAATATTTTTCTTTCTCCCCGGAAAAGAAAAAAAGCAAACTCTCTTGCATTTACACTTGCTTATATTTAATTTGTAGCCTCAGGTGAATCGTTCCATTACTTGTGTTCAAGTTTTCGTAGCGCCACATTGTGAAACACTCCTGTCATCCATTCATCAAACCCTCAGGGCTACCGCCCACTTTTATAAACCACTCCATTATTACAAGGACATCAAGGAAGTCCAGCGAAATTCCCAGTAACATATTTTTTAAAAAAAATCGTTTAATTTCATTATTCATCATTCTTAGGGGTAATTGAATTTTTTTTTACTGTGGTTGTGCGCCACTGATGGTGGTGTTGTTTTTTAAAAAAAGACATGTTTTTGTAGCTTCACAAGTTGTTTTGAGAATTTGAAAAAGTCATTTAAAACGTTTTTTTTTTTTTTTTAATACGTTGGTTTCATGTTTGCCTGTTTGCCTGTTTGGGTCAAATCTTTTCAAAAAATTATCGACTTATTGGTACCTAACCATATTCTTACTGATTTCAACACATCTTCGGTGACGATATGCTATTTTAAAACAAACTTTCGGGGTCTTGATCTGACTTCCTTTTAAAGAGCCATGAAGCCAATCAACTATGAAGCCAATAAACCATGAAGCCAATTAACAATAAAGCCAATCAATCATGAAGACAATGAACCATGAAGACAATGAACAATGAAGACAATCAATCATGAAGACAATGAACCATGAAGACAATGAACCATGAAGACAATCAACCATGAAGACAATCAACCATGAAGACAATCAACAATGAAGCCAACCTACCTACCACGAAGACAATCAAATATGAAGCAAATCAACCATGAAGACAATCAATCATGAAGCCAATCATCCATGAAGCCAATCAACCGTGAAGCCCAACACCGATGCTCAAAAGCTCAAAGCAAGGACAGCCAAGCCCTGACCACAGATGGTGACGTAGCTCCACCGTACGACGACGGTAACAGTAGAATACGACACTTATCATCGTAGCGACTAAGTACAGGGTCGCAACTATGCGCTGATGTAAAATGTAAAACTTAGACGTTGATATCGATATCCAAATACAAGTAACTGCACAAGGGTGTGAGGCAGGCCTGCACAACATACGGCCCGCGGGTCGCATGTGGCCCGCCAGCACCCCCTTTGTGGCCCGCGAAGTAACGAAATATTCTTTATTTTTTTATTATTTTCTTCGTATCCTTCCCTCTGTCCTATTTTCTTTTGGCCCGCACAAGTTTTTCATTAAGTATTACGGCCCGCCATACATTTTGTGTTGTGCAGGCCTGGTGTAAGGTATCAGAGCTTAAAAATAGATGTCGATATCCTAATAGAAATAAAATATAAGAAAAGTTTTGTTTTTTAAATTAAAAATTCCACATTTGTGTTCAACTTTACAGAAAATCAGTGGAGTGGCTACATAGTTGTATCGTGACGTCACACTCTATATTTGTATCCGATCCAAGGCAACAATTTTACATTAGATAATAATTATATTCTCAAGCTAGCCGGAAGTTGCATTAAATCACATTCCCAAGCTAGCCAGAGTTTACATAGAATCATATTTCCTAACTATTCCCTAATTGCATAAAAATGACATATTTTCAATCAAACAGAATTTACATTAAACGATCAGATTTTTCAGCTAGCCGGAAGTTAAAATAACATAATCATATTCTCCAGCCACAAGGCATTTACGTTTGAAGATCAAATTCTCAAGCCAGAGGAATGAATTTGACATTTCAAGATCAAATTCTCAAGCCAGAGGAATGATTTTGACATTTAAAGATCAAATTCTCAAGCCAGATGAATGATTTTGACATTTAAAGATCAAATTCTCAAGCCAGAGGAATGATTTTGACATTTAAAGATCAAATTCTCAAGCCAGAGGAATGATTTTGACATTTAAAGATCAAATTCTCAAGCCAGAGGAATGATTTTGACATTTAAAGATCAAATTCTCAAGCCAGAGGAATGATTTTGACATTTAAAGATCAAATTCTCAAGCCAGAGGAATGATTTTGACATTTAAAGATCAAATTCTCAAGCCAGAGGAATGATTTTGACATTTAAATATCAAATTCTTAAGACAGAGGAACGATTTTGACATTTAAAGATCAAATTCTCAAGCCAGAGGAATGATTTTAACAATTTAAGATCAAATTCTCAAGCCAGAGGAACGAATTTGACATTTAAAGATCAAATTCTCAAGCCAGACGAATGAATTTGACATTTAAAGATCAAATTCTCAAGCCAGAGGAATGATTTTGACATTTAAAGATCAAATTCTTAAGCCAGAGGAATGATTTTGACATTTAAAGATCAAATTCTCAAGCCAGAGGAATGATTTTGACATTTAAAGATCAAATTCTCAAGCTAGAGGAACGATTTTGACATTTAAAGATCAAATTCTCAAGCCAGAGGAATGATTTTAACATTTAAAGATCAAATTCTCAAGCCAGAGGAACGAATTTGACATTTAAAGATCAATTTCTCAAGCCAGACGAATGAATTTGACATTTAAAGATCAAATTCTCAAGCCAGAGAAACGAATTTGACATTTAAAGATCAAATTCTCAAGCCAGACGAATGAGAATTGTGAACTTTGAATATACGTGTATCATTTTTGGTTTTGTTTTGACAAAGTCAGTAAGTTCGACTCCAATATTTGACTCCATGATCTGACTTCACACGAATGGCAGCGTTCATGATCGTTGGTTAATCTATGCATACAGGCATCACGGGATACAATTTTTTAATATATTTTTTTTTTTAAACGGAATGAATTCTGGAATAGGAATAAATGAACATCTTTTCTTGTGTCCCTCGAGACGGTACCGGCCTCATCCACCACTCATGTTATAATCGGACTGATGACGTTGTATTCAATTCCAGGTTTCTTACGTTGATTGTAGGGCACATTTGATGAGGTCTTTTGATGGTCGGCGGGTAGAACGGTTTACTTCAATGCTTCATGTGTTGTCGTTCAGGGCCGGATCAACGGTTGCTGGCACCCCGGGCAAGCTTAACTTTGGCACCCATTCATTACATATGATCATAATAATTTGTGCAAGGAAATAAAAGGGGGATTAGGTAATGAGGTAATGATTAGGTAATGAGGTAATGATTAGGTAAAATTACCTATGTTTTTTTTTTTTTTTTTTTTTTTTTTTTTAATAAAAAATGAAAAATAGATTTTTTTTTTTTTAATTTGTTTTTTTTTTGTATGAACAATTAGCCTACCGATTGCATTTTTTTTTTTCCTCCTTAAGAGGAGAAAATTTTTTTATGAGGTAATGATTAGGTAATGAGGTAATGATTAGGTAAAATTACCTATGTTTTTTTTTTTTTTTTTTTTTTTTTTTTTAATAAAAATTGAAAAATAAATTTTTTTTTTTTTAACTTTTTTTTTTACTTTTTGAAAATTTTTCTAACCATTTCAATTTTTTTTTTTTTTTTTTTTTTTTTTTTTTAATAAACAATGAACAATAGATTTTTTTCTTCTTAACTTGTATTTTGACTGTATGAACAATTAGCCTACCGATTGCAATTTATTTTTCCAGCCTTAAGAGGAGTAAATCTTTTTTTACTGCACTTTCTATTTTTCTTCCATGACACCTACACGCCATGGTTGTTCTTATTCTGGACAAGCGTTGGTGGCGCCCTAAGCACATGGCGCCACGGGGCAACAGCCCGAGTTGCCAGTATCTTGAGCCACCCCCTGGTTGTCATTACTGCAGTTTTCCAGTCACATTTACGCCCTAAATAAATTCGTGTAGAAATTGGTTAATCCCCGATGTATTTATAGTGCAGTCACCCGGGTTGGCCGCATTGCTAATGATATCAGAACAGCCCAGACGTCTGCTCGGGTTGGCAGCATCGGAGGGCAGATCGATACCTCGACGACATCGGTGCCAAGGGCGGAATCATAAGGTCGACCGACTTGTGGAGGTATTTAAAAACAGAAAAAAATGTCTAGGAATAGGCTTAACGGGGGTGGTGGTAGTGGTGGTGGTGGCGGTTTAGGGGGGGGGTAGGGGGGGGGGGGGGGCTACAGTGGACGGGGTGTGGAGGGAGGCAAATCTCAAGAGTAATTGCTTTCTTGAATTTTATGGAAGGAAAAAAATGGGGATGGGGTGGGAGAATTTTAACACGACAGAACGGATCGCTGGGGAGTAACGTGATTTGACAAAGGGAAGTAAACGAAGGAAAACATGGGAGAAGAGAAGATAGACAGAGAATGCGACCAGCCGCACTGATGTAAAATAAGAGAAGGAGATTAGCCCTGTGCAGGGATGTGATTAAAGGAAATGGGGTCGGCGGTCTGCTCTACATCCTTTTTGGTCTCGGTGCAGATGGACGTCCACAGACTGGCATTCGCCAGATGGACAAATAGAAGTCCACAGACTGGCTATTCATTTGGTAGATTGTCAGATGGGCAGATAGAAGTCCACAGACTGGCATTCGTATGGTGGGTCGTCAGGTGGATATGTGGTCACGAATTATTTATTAGTATCTTTTTTACCTGCAGACAGCATTAGGACATCTTATTTTCCCAGGTTTATTTTTAAAAAAAATATTATTTACTACATTTGCAGAAATTTATTTCGTCAGATAGACATACAAAAATAAATTGTCTGGGGCAAAGAAGAATGTCATTGATAGGGATATCGAGAGCCATCTTGTCTGGGGTGGAATACAAACAAAAGACATTTGAAGACAGAATATTTCTATATTGACCTTTCTGTTCTGCCCACGCTGAAAATTATATATAGAAATAATGCCCAGACTTTGTAATACAATCCATCACACTGAAAATGTTTTGTGAAAAATTAACCCATTGTCTACACCAGCGCTTCCAAAACTTTTAATTTTCACGGACCGGTGGACAAGTTTCGAAACTCCACTAGGGACTGGTACCAGATTCATTAATTACATTTTCTTTCTATTTAAACATCAATATTCATGCTCTCTGGACCAGTAACGTAAGGTTTGCGGACCGGTGCCGGTCCACTGACCACCGTTTAGGGAACGCTGGTCTACACAGTTTATATTTAAATTTATTTATTTTCCGTCCGTAAAATAAAAATATTGTGAAGAACTGTTTTGACACACTTTACACTTTGAGGTTAAGGCAAATGTTTGGCAAATTTACGCGCCCTTGCAATTGGGTTACTGTTGGTTTCCTGTGCGATTAAATTGCAAAAACCCCCTCATCAAGGGCTAGATTTAACACCGTTAAACCCACTTTTTAAAACACCATTCGTAACACACTACACCTCCATCGTAACCATCCAACACCATTCTTACTACCCCAGAGAGTGTCCTTAACACCACCAACACCATTCTTACTACCCCAGAGAGTGTCCTTAACACCACCAACACCATTCTTACTACCCCAGAGACTGTCCTTAACACCACCAACAGCATTCCCAACACTCTAAAACCAGTCGATATACCAGAAAACACCTGTCCCAACACCTCAAACATCTTTTGAAGGCCATTCGTTACGCCTTGAGCACCATTCGTTACGCCTTGAGCACCATTCGTTACGCCTTGAACACCATTCGTTACGCCTTGAACACTTGAACACCATTCGTTACGCCTTGAACACTTGAACACCATTCGTTACGCCTTGAACACTTGAACACCATTCGTTACGCCTTGAACACTTGAACACCATTGGTTACGCCTTGAACACTTGAACAACACTTGAAGAAAGATAATAACGTGGTACAATTTTCAAAAATTTTACATTAATTTTACACATGGCTTTGGACCTTTTTTGTTGTTGCCGAAATGGGAGTTGGGCCATAATTAACCGACTCAAATATCATATTATTTTATATAAACACACGCGATGACCTAATTCCTTATTACTCGTAATGCTGACGATATTTCTTTGTTCGGGCTCGTGGGGCTGTTGACAGGATTACAAACAAGTATTTTACCGCTTGCCCTCCATCACCATCTGTCAGCCCCAACCCCACCCCAACCACATACTCTTGATATTCATACCAACTAGACATGGACATGATACGCCGTCTGCTCGCGCACAAAACGAATGCAGGAATCAATAGCGTTTGTTGTAGTTCAGCGATTCTCACACAATCGGTATATTTTAGAACTCAAGACCTAAGCCAAAAGAAAAAAAGAAAAATCAAACCTCGGTATATACTTCATTCACTTCACTGGCTCCCTATACAAGCACGGATCGACTACAAACTCTCTGTTCTCTGCCACAACTTTTTTCTGGAATTCCCCCCCCTTCCTATCTAACCGAACTTCTCTCTGTCTATTCACCCCTTCGACAGCTTCGCTCCTCCGCAGACGCGCGTATTCTTTCTGTCCCCCAAACTCGCACAAAAACATACGGTGAACGCTCGTTGTCTTTCTGTGCACCCAAACAATGGAGTTCTCTTCCATTACACATCCGCAATATACCGACTATTACAACTTTCAAAACCTGCACTCGAAACACATCTCTTTAATCTGTACTATCCTGACTGATTCCCACCTCTGACCGAAAAACGATGCAACTGGGTGTCGTCCATGGCTTGAGATGTAAATAGTTTTAAATATACATTTGTTTTGTTTTATTTAATTAATGTATGTCAATTAATTATTTGAGATTTGTTTTATTATGTTTGTTTAATTGTAAGTACAGCGTGGTGAGCCCAGCCCTAGGCTGGGGTACGACGCTATATAAAACCACGAATAATAATAATAATAATTTATACTTGGAGAAAAATCGATCAGCGACACGTACTAAAATATTGATTATACTTCTTTATTGGTGAGTTGTTTTTTTTTTTTAAAGTTATTGGTTAAAATGTATCCAAACCCAAGGAACCTCACCCCCCCCCCCCCCCACCTGGAGCCCAGATCCGCCCCTGATTACACACAGTGATTAAATATAAATTCAGCATTTCTTTAAAAGAGACAATCCAATTACCGCGCCCTCTACATTTACCACGCCCTCTACATTTACCACGCCCTCTGCGGTTACCACGCCCTCTGCGGTTACCACACCCTCTGCGGTTACCCCACCTTCTGCGGCTACCACGCCCTCTACGGTTAACACGCCCTCTGCGGTTATCGCGTCCTGTGCGGTTACCACGCCCTCTGCGGTTATCACGCCCTCTGCGGTTACCACGCCCACTGCAGTTAATCTATTCATAAGCTTAGGTTTAGTAGACACATCTCGATGGTGAAAAAATGGAGCTTTTAAATTAAAAAGAGAACAGGAAGAAGGAAAAAAAATCTACAAATAACTAAATCAGCATAAAGGGTCCTTGAGACCCAACCCCCCCCCCTCTCCCCACAAGCACCGTGTATTGGGACTAGGTACCCCCTCCCATCCCCATAAAAAAATAGTTTAAAAAAACCCGATTAGCATAAAGGGTCCTTGAGACCCAACCCCCCCCCCCTCTCCCCACAAGCACCGTGTATTGGGACTAGGTACCCCCTCCCATCCCCATAAAAAAATAGTTTAAAAAAACCCGATTTCGAGATCCACCGGTGAATTACAATGATGGCAAGATTTCATTACGAAGATGGATGGGTCACTAAGTGGAATTATCATCTCTATATAACTGTTGGTTTTCTTTCCTTAGCAGTTCGCTGAATCTTGGTAATTCGGTTAATGAGATTTTGTTTTCTTTAAAAACCAACCCAGTTAGAAATTGGTTTTGTAAACAAAACTAAACGAAAAAAAATTAAAAAAATGAAAATATTGAACTATTTTAATAGGTATCACACACAACGAAGGGCTTTCGTCTCAGGACTCATGGACTTGAAATCAAACTTTTGTTGTTGTTGTTTTTGGTGATAAGAGGAAGGGTACGGTGGAGGGGAGATGTGAGTAGGTTAGGGTTAACTTTTAGGGGTAAGGGCAAAAGGTTATTGGTAAGTGTTAGGGTTAGGGTTAGAGGTTAGAGTTAGGGTTATGTTTTAGGGTTTAGTGTAAGGGTTGGTTTTAGGGTAAGCGGTTAGGGTTAGGCTTAGGAGTCAGGGTGTGAATGGGGGCACATTTTTTCTAAAGACTGGCAAGCCAATTTAAAGAGAGGCAACATATTATTACAGAAAATTATAATTTTTTGATGCGACTGTATGCTAATCTGAAGTAAGCTTTAGGTAAAGTTTGTACACAAAACATATATGTTACATTTTAAAATCGCTTCAGGTAGGTGCAAATGGTGGTTATTTGTGTTTACAAAAGTTTGACCCAAATACAACTTTTTTTTTTTTTTTTGGCATAAACCCTGGAAAATGAACAGAGCTACACAACACTTGTTAAATGTAGACAAACATTTCATAATTATTTTAGTCTGGCGAAATTTTAGAGCTCGCGTTAGTCTGATTAAAGGTTAGGGTTAGAGTTTGTCAGATCAAAGGTGAGGGTTAGTCTAGTGGAAGGTTAGAGTAAGGGTTAGTGTGATCAAAAGTTAGAGTTAGGGTAAGTCTGGGGAAAGATTAGGGTTAGTCTGATGAAAGTTTAGGGTTAGTCTGATAAAAGTTTAGAGTTAGTCTGATGAAAGGCAAGGTTAGGGTTAGTCTGGTGAAACTTTGGAGTTAGGGTTAGTGTGATAAAAGGTTAGAGATAGGGCTAGTCTGATGAAAGTTTGGGGTAAGGGTTAGACTAATAAAAAGGTCAGAGTTACTCTGTTGAAAGGTTAAGTGTACTAATAAAAGATTAGGTTTAGGGTTAGTCTAATGAAAGATTAAGGTTAGGGTTAGTCTGATAAAAGGTTAGAGTTAGGGTTAATCTGATGAAAGATGCCGTCATTCAAAATAAATAAATAGTTTACACTGTTGTTTTTCTTTTGTCCCTTTCACAAACCCAATAGCTGTAACTCTGCATAGGCCAGAAGAAACGACGCGAAATGGCGCGAAGGGACGATGAAGAGGGCGCGAATAGGCGGCGAAAGGGCGTGAAGGGGTGGTGAAGGGGGAGCTGAACGCCCCTGGTGACACTTTTCGGGTTCATATTTAACGGTTCACAAAGAAGTGTGTGTGTCCGGGGTGTGGGGGGATGGGGGGCGTAAATGTGGGGGTTCGCCCCTGGTTTCATTTAGTCAAGGTACGCCACTGCCCATTCCCCTCCCAACCTCCGCTCACATGAAAGGATGCACAATCTCTCCCTCAACCTGAGAGGATTACTACATCCGGTTCCGGTTGCAACCTTTGAATAACATCTAATTTTAGATCCCTGATCATATCTTAAAAATGTTTACCACATTAATGAATTAAAATAAACGCTGACTTCACTATTTCTTTTTAGTGGGCCGCGGACGTGTTCGAGTCGCCCCCTTTAAGCCTCTATTTCGTTGCCATGACTGCATGACTAGATTGTTCAGCACATGATGCCTTTGATTGCCTTAACGTGTAGTTATTATTATTTTTTTTAAAAAATGTCTTAAAATTAATTTCTTGACCCTCGGGGCTGGGTGAGATTTAAGCTGTGTGAAAACATTTGCGAATTTTTAAAATAATTTTTTTAATTTATTTATTTTTTTTTTTTTTTTTTATTCCTCAGGTTTTCCAACATCAATAAACATTTAACACCCACAGATTTTTATTTTATTTTTTTTTTTTTTTTTTTATTAATCCTCAGGGATTCCAAAAACAAAAAACATTTAACACCCACAAACCAGAAAAAAAAAAAAAAAAAAGAATTTGAATACCACCACAACACTGACAAAGGCACACACATACAAAAAAAACAAAAAACGCACAAGCAAAGACACAAACCTTATTTTTTGCCTAACGGTAGGCAGCAGCTGTTTCGGGGAATCTGGTTGATATCTGATTTATCGCCCTTCCTTGTTAGCTTCGCTAATCATTATGATGCATTTGTTTCTTGTTGTGAATCCAAAATAAAATTTGACGCATTGGTGAACGCCGAGCTTTGAAGATAACACATTACTTTAGGCTTAATATTATTATTTAAAAGTTTTAAAACAAAAAAAGTATTAAAAAACAACAACTTGGAAACAGAAATAAGTAAATAATGAATTAGAAGAAGTCAGTATTCCGTTAAAACAACACAAAAACAAAGAGGGACAACCCCACCCCCTCCCTCCGTAATTTGTTAGGAACGATCTCACGATAATCTCGTTGAACACGACATACTTCTGACACAACCGATCAATCGTGACCCCCCATGTGGACATGACGTAGGTGAAATAGATTAAGCCTAGCCATAAGTTATTTTTTTCAACAGTATTGTATTAGAGTAACGTTAGAGTAGGGGTGTCCTAAACAGGAAAAAGGGGGGGGGGGTGAGGAGGTGGGGGTGCCGGGCGGGGGATGTGAGAAGACCCATCAATTTGTATCTGTTGCCATTGCCAGTTATTGATGCATTTTTTTAAAAAAAATCAGGTCACCTGATGGTTTTATGGTGAATTTTGTGTTCGCTGTATTTGTACTGGTGCATTTTTGTTTTTGTTTCTAGCAAGTTAATTTAAGCAGGCTCTGAATTCAAACCCGGAGACGGAGTCCCGTATGCGGTATGACATTGACACAATGAACAATTCCGACAAATCCTGTGACGCTGGACACATGAAAAGCACAGAGAAAAAAAACCGTGCGTGGTCATCGACTGCACCCTGTTCTAATTCAGTCGTCTGGACTACGATTCGCCATCGGATCAAACAGGGAGAGACGAGAGAGTGAGGCTGGCGAATTAATCACTCTCCCTCACTTAAAACAAAATACAGCCCAAGTCAATACTGCTTATCAAGTCGTATAATGCCCCGGTCGTCTTCGCATACGACAGACTAACACCAATAAGTTAAGTTTGAGAACTACCGCCATGACTGAATTGTTATTCATATTAATTATGTTTATTAGAGAACCTTTTATTGGCTGGGGTGGTGGTTGGGGGGGGGAGGGGGGTTGGGTGTTGAAAAGATGTTGCCTCGGGGCTCAGAATACCAACACATCATCAACATTGATCCTCCCAAAGACACGTGGGGGCCCTGAGAACAGGGTCAGCGCTAGGGGGGGTGAACGGGGCGATTGTGGGCGCCCCACCTCACGTAGCATATATATATATAT
>CAXITT010000985.1:92558-104534 GCA_964033795.1 Lymnaea stagnalis
GGGGGGGGGGGGGGGGGAAGAGATTCTATTGGCTGAGAGACCTTACACTTCTCACCATAATGAGTATGAACAATTTGCAAATCTACGAACGGCATGACATTATTTTCATTTTCTTTTTTAAAATGGGGTTTCCTGTGATGTATCAGGGATTACTGGTATTGTGGTTTGGGGGGGGGGGGGATACTTCGTGTGAGCTCAGCCAACACGAAACACAGAGTCCTATCTGGACGACCCCAACACATTGAAACTAAACTTCGGCCATGGTCGGTTGAGTGTTGAGCGTTTTTCAGTTCTCAACTTCCATTGCTGAAACCAGGTTCCAACCCCTAGCCGTTGGAAAAGGCAAGGCTTCTGAAAACAGCTATTGCTATGAAAGTCAAATGGTCAGCACCAGGTCAGATAGATGTCGCATCCCTCAAGACCGAATTGCATATGGGAGTAAATTTATGCACGTTTTTGAACATTTCGCAGTGCCCTTATGAAGAAGCCCCATGGCTCTATTCAGCACCCCGTGGCGCACACTCTGGGAACCACTGGATTATACACACCGTGTGCTGAGACGGCTTTATATTTATATTCAGGGCATGTGTATCAGCAACTGTTGCGCCCCCTTTGGTGAGGTCATGACCGGAAGTCGATATAGTGATTTTTTGTTTTGTTTTGTGGAGTCTCTCTCTCTCTCACTCTCTCTACCTCTCTCTGTGTGTGTGTGTGTATGTGTGTGTGTGTGTGGGTGGGTGGGTAGGGGAGATGGTGGGTGGCGTAATTCTGCATTACTGCCTTGGCTTAAGAGCCAGTAACCATGGCTTAGAGACGCGTCCACTGGTGACGGTTGTCTCCCTCTCCACAGTAAGTGGTACCGGTGGCTGGAAGCTGTGTGTGCATGTTTGTGTTAGCCAGTTAGTTATAAATTGTCACCTGCCTTATGACTGTCTGTCGAGATTCACATACCGTTTAGTCGTAAACCTGCGACTGATCCATGTGAGAGACGTCTCTAGCCAGCAGTGGCAAAGAAGACGAAAAAGTAGGGTGGCGCGGGGGGGGGGAGGGGGGCGGGACGGATGGGGATCTCCGACAAAAGGCGTCACTTTTTTCCTTTATGATGAGGGCGCGGCATTTTTGACCTAATGCAGATCCTTATATTTTTTAAACTTAGTTTTGATGGGTGCGAGAAAAAACGCTTGACCCCACCCCGGGGGCGATACTTCACTACCTACGCCACTGCTAACTAACGAGCACCAGGGCCGAATGAGATCACCGGATTGGACTACAGGTCTATACGTCATTCTTGTCGACACGGCAGCCCTTTGATATTTGACCTTGACCTTCCTATTTTAGTCTTTTTTTTTTTTTCGTACTTTTCTCAATTAAGTCAATAGCTCTTCACCCAGCCAGGGGCACAGGAATCACGGTCCGTTAACTCAGACATCCCAGTGCAGGGACTCTCCAAATGTGTCAGTAAAAAAAAATTAAAATTAAAAAAAAAAACCTTCCAAAGGCAAAGACTCCTTGAAGTTTAATAATTATTATTATTTTTTTTTTAAAACCCAACTGGCCCCTGGAGCGTACTTCGTGGCCGTGTGATGCGTAAGAAAAGTTGTATAAAACAAAAAAACCAAAAAAAAAACCAAAAAAACACCAAAAAAAAACACAACGTTATCAAAAAGTTCCTTAAACACACAAAATAATAATAACAATGATTATAATAATAATAAATAAAGGATCAAATGGGGTGCGATACAAAAGGACCGGCGTCTGGGGAAACCGAATACGGCTGTCGGCCGAGTGTTCTACCATCACACTTACAGTAAACTATGCGGAAATCAAACTGCATGACACATTTTCTAAATGATTTGTATTGTGACGTCATCCCACTGAATCATTCAAACAAGGGAGCCTGCAACTAACTTCATAATTGTTTCCCATGCTTATAGACCATAATAATACAATAATACACGTATTTTTTTTTTACATTGATATTTAAATTCAATAAAAAATTGTAATGTGTACTCTAAAACTGACTACTACGTTAGTGATGCGCCCATGCAAAAGTGCAGTTGTAGCCTCTAACAGTGTGACATTAACCCAAAAGAGAAGTTTTTTGAAGAAAAAAACAAGTTCTCTTATTTTGTTATTACTGGCGGTATTAGCTTTTCGAAAAGATATAAATTTAAGAAATATCTAGAAAGAAAATGTCCATGTGTTGTATAGAACAACAAAAAAGTCTCAATTTTCTTCTAACTGAAGAAGAGATTGTTAGGTTTAACGGCGTACGTTATGTTGGACAATCGCTTCTGTAGCAGGCAAGGCATACATTTACTGTGTACTTTATGTTGGACAGTCGCTTCTGTCGCAGGCAAGGCATATATTTACTGTGTACTTTATGTTGGACAGTCGCTTCTGTCGCAGGCAAGGCGTACATTTACTGTGTACTTTATGTTGGACAGTCGCTTCTGTCACAGGCAAGGCTTACATTTACTGTGTACTTTATGTTGGACAGTCGCTTCTGTCGCAGGCAAGGCTTACATTTACTGTGTACTTTATGTTGGACTGTCGCTTCTGTGGCAGGCAAGGCTTACATTTACTGTGTACTTTATGTTGGACAGTCGCTTCTGTCGCAGGCAAGGCTTACATTTACTGTGTACGTTATATTGGACAGTCGCTTCTGTCGCAGGCAAGGCTTACATTTACTGTGTACTTTATGTTGGACAGTCGCTTCTGTCGCAGGCAAGGCTTACATTTACTGTGTACGGTATGTTGGACAGTCGCTTCTGTCGCAGCCCTCTTACATTTACTGTGTACGTTATATTGGACAGTCGCTTCTGTCGCAGGCAAGGCTTACATTTACAGCATCCTGCATCTTTAACACTCGACCATAAATAACTGCAGCATCCTGCATCTTTAACACTCGGCCATGACCAACTGCAGCATCCTGCATCTTTAACACTCGACCATAACCAACTGCAGCATCCTGCATCTTTAACACTCGACCATAACCAACTGCAGCATCCTGCATCTTTAACACTCGGCCATGACCAACTGCAACATCCTGCATCTTTAACACTCGACCATAACCAACTGCAGCATCCTGCATCTTTAACACTCGGCCATAACCAACTGCAGCATCCTGCATCTTTAACACTCGGCCATAAACAACTGCAGCATCCTGCATCTTTAACACTCGGCCATAACCAACTGCAGCATCCTGCATCTTTAACACTCGGCCATGAACAACTGCAGCATCCTGCATCTTTAACACTCGGCCATGAACAACTGCAGCATCCTGCACCTTTAACACTCGGCCATGAACAACTGCAGCACCCTTCACCTTTAACACTCGGCCATGACCAACTGCAGTATCCTGCATCTTTAACACTCGGCCATAAACAACTGCAGCATCCTGTATCTTTAACACTGGGCCATGGACAACTGCAGCATCCTGCATCTTTAACACTGGGCCATGAACAACTGCAGCATCCTGTATCTTTAACATTGGGCCATAAACAACTGCAGCATCCTGCATCTTTAACACTCGGCCATAAAAAACTGCAACATCCTGTATCTTTAACACTCGGCCATGGACAACTGCAGCATCCTGCATCTTTAACACTGGGCCATGAACAACTGCAGCATCATGCATCTTTAAATCCGGGCCATGAACAACTGCAGCATCCTGCATCTTTAACACTCGGCCATGACCAACTGCCGCACCCTTCACCTTTAACACTGGGCCATGAACAACTGCAACACCCTGCACCTTTAACACTCGGCCATGACCAACTGCAGCATCCTGCATCTTTAACACTCGGCCATAAATAACTGCAGCATCCTGCATCTTTAACACTCGGCCATAAATAACTGCAGCATCCTGCATCTTTAACACTGGGCCATGGACAACTGCAGCATCCTGCATCTTTAACACTCGGCCATGACCAACTGCAGCATACTGCATCTTTAACACTCGGCCATGAACAACTGCAGCATCCTGCATCTTTAACACTCGGCGATAAACAACTGCAGCATCCTGCATCTTTATCACTGGGCCATGGACAACTGCAGCATCCTGCATCTTTAACACTGGGCCATACACAACTGCAGCACCCTGCACCTTTAACACTCGGCCATGAACAACTGCAGCACCCTTCACCTTTAACACACGGCCAGACACTTCAAACACATTTACCAAAAATGTACTACATTAGCGTGCAACATCTGTAACACACAGTGAAAGAATGTTTCAGACACACAGTCCCCAGAAAGAGATTCAATTGGCGGGCAACACTTGTAAAACGCAACACACACACACACACACTCTTCAAACACACAGCCCAGAGATAGATCATTCCATTAGCGTCCAACATCTGTAACATGCTGTGACCGAATCACATGCACACGTCGAGCACGGCTGACCGCGAAGTCCAGCGTTCCCTCACAGCCTGCAGACGACATCCTACAGGACGTAGCTGAGGTTGGCATGCACACAAACGAGCAACAGGAAACGTCTTTGAAAACGCCGTCCAGAAACAGGTCAAGTGGAACAGGGGGTGGGGGGGGGTGTCAACCTTTGACAAGAGTATTCGACGAGGAAATCTTAACTAAAACAAACCTGCTGGCGTCGTTGGTTTGTTGTTCGTCAGGTCACCACGTCGAAAATACGTCAGTGGTAATGATTTGGTTATAGAGATTTTACATGTTGTTCCTGTTTGTGATTTAATAATGAGGATGTATGAGGATGGTGGTGTATGAGGATGGTGGTGTATGAGGACGGCGGTGTATGAGGATGGTGGTGTATGAGGATGGTGGTGTATGAGGACGGCGGTGTATGAGGATGGCGGTGTATGAGGATGGTGGTGTATGAGGATGGCGGTGTATGAGGATGGCGGTGTATGAGGATGGTGGTGTATGAGGATGGTGGTGTATGAGGATGGTGGTGTATGAGGATGGTGGTGTATTAGGATGGTGGTGTATGAGGATGGTGGTGTATGATGATAGAGGTGTATGAGGATGGTGGTGTATGAGGATGGTGGTGTATGAGGATGGTGGTGTATGCGGATGGTGGTGTATGAGGATGGTGGTGTATGAGGATGGTGGTGTATGAGGATGGTGGTGTATGAGGATGGTGGTGTATGAGGATGGTGGTGTATGAGGATGGTGGTGTATGAGGATGGTGGTGTATTAGGATGGTGGTGTATGAGGATGGTGGTGTATGATGATATAGGTGTATGAGGATGGTGGTGTATGAGGATGGTGGTGTATGAGGATGGTGGTGTATGAGGATGGTGGTGTATGAGGATGGCGGTGTATGAGGATGGTGGTGTAAGGAAGTATGGGGGTTGGGGATTAAAGCAGCTGTTAATTAAACACCCCATAAAAACATAGTTGTTGGTATAAATCCTTTAAACTTCGTATGCACTTTTGTTCGAGATTATGTCATTGTACGGGATTTATCATGTATCAAGAAGCGGTTGTGTAAATGGGTAAACTTCTGGCGAAAAATCGTTTCATAGTTCCATCATTTTCCGCCTCCAAAAAAACATTTTATTTTTACTGCATGCTCACATACGTCACAAACACAAAGCACATGGCAACAGCTACACAATTAATCTCCACATCAAAACACGCACTCAATGAACAAATCATTAACACCCCCCCTCCCCAACCCCTTGAAAAGAAACAAGAAAAACTTATTAGGGGTTGGGTGGATGAGGGGTGGGGCTGAAAATTTGATGGAATGTGTTGTTATCGGCAACGAGTCTGCGTGCCAACTTTCAGCTCAATAGGATGACGGGATGTTATTGCCGACAGAAACACACGAACAAAATTGAAGTTATATAAGGATTATGATAATAATAATAATAATAATAAAACAGCTTCTGTTACACAAAGAATGAGGCCAAGTGTTTCGAAAACTCTGCCAGGAGAAACCACGCACTTCTCCTCTCATTTTCTTCCACTCTTCGTGTGCTACACACACAGCCACCCCCACCCAAACAAAAAACAAAAACAAAAAAAACAACTTCAAATGTTTATCTATATATATAATTCGCCAGCAAAAGTCAAACAAGAAGACGGGTCCAACAAGAAGATGGGTCAAACAAGACGCAGGCTATATATAGATACGCCAGAGCAAGCAAGACGCAGGCAAACCCCTCCCTTCGCTTGCCAGCCAGCTCGCGGCGTCTGCTAAGCCGCGGGTCAGCTATAGTTCATGGGCGTGAAATTAAAAAAAGTGCTGTGACGTATCATGAAAAAGGGGGGGGGGAGGGGATTAGCAAAATTGGCATTCTTAAATGACCCCATAGCAGTCAGCACACCGCATTAGAGTGTGGCCAGCACGGCACGGGTGGTCAATGTTTGATATTGTGTCGCAAGAGTCTTTTAGCAGGATAATAACACTTGGGGATACAAGCACATCATGGGAGATGTAACGTTATCCAGTGGGTCTCGATTCGGTGTATCGTGGCCCGCTGGTGTAAAAAGGGGAAGATCGGCGGGTCTGAGATGCAATGTTTCTCTGGGTCTGAGATGCAATGTTTCTCTGGGTCTGAGATGCAATGTTTCTCTGGGTCTGAGATGCAATGTTTCTCTGGGTCTGAGATGCAATGTTTCTCTGGGTCTGAGATGCAATGTTTCTCTGGGTCTGAGATGCAATGTTTCTCTGGGTCTGAGATGCAATGTTTCTCTGGGTCTGAGATGCAATGTTTCTCTGGGTCTGAGATGCAATGTTTCTCTGGGTCTGAGATGCAATGTTTCTCTGGGTCTGAGATGCAATGTTTCTCTGGGTCTGAGATGCAATGTTTCTCTGGGTCTGAGATGCAATGTTTCTCTGGGTCTGAGATGCAATGTTTCTCTGGGTCTGAGATGCAATGTTTCTCTGGGTCTGAGATGCAATGTTTCTCTGGGTCTGAGATGCAATGTTTCTCTGGGTCTGAGATGCAATGTTTCTCTGGGTCTGAGATGCAATGTTTCTCTGGGTCTGAGATGCAATGTTTCTCTGGGTCTGAGATGCAATGTTTCTCTGGGTCTGAGATGCAATGTTTCTCTGGGTCTGAGATGCAATGTTTCTCTGGGTCTGAGATGCAATGTTTCTCTGGGTCTGAGATGCAATGTTTCTCTGGGTCNTTTTTTTTTTTTTTTTAATAATAGCCTCCCCCCCCCCCCCCCCCGCCCCCGGGTCCAATTTTCATTTGGCTCGCTCAACTCCTGTCCTATATTCTTTTTGCCCGCTCAACGTTTTTCATAAAGTATTACGGCCCGCCTTACATTTTGAGTTGAGCAGGCCTGGTTTATAGTAAAGGTCCCATCTCACCTCGAACGACCATTTAACGGAGGATTATTGCATAGCTAGGCGCACCACCTCAACACGAATGATCCTACATATATAGAGAGAGATCCTATATTTATATATATATAAAGGAGACACAAGTTTTGTTGGCTTCAGTGTTCGGCCTTTCATCAAAGTGTTACGACACACACCAGTTGAACAACCGCTGGCCGTGATCTAAAAATAGAACATCTTATTTGGACCTCAACGCAAAAAGTCCAACTTTAAAAAAAAATAAAAAATTCTTGCTCGTATCTTGTGTCCAATAATTTGAGTAACTAAATTTTAAGTGTGTCGTAAAACTATATAAAAAAAAAAAATGTGAAAATCACCTGGTTGAGTGAAGAGGCTATTAATAGTTTAAAACAAAAACAGCAACAACGACAACAACAACAACAACAACACCAACAACACCAACACAAGGTGCTGCTCAGAGCTGCTGTTTTTTTCAAACACCGGAAACACGTGCCATTGCGGATTAAAAGATTATTTTAAAACAAAATGGAGTATTAAACCATCAAATTTGTTTGTAAGTATTTTGGGTTAAAAAAAAACACCTTTTTTTTAGACACACACAGAGGTTGGAAGAGGGGATCGGAGGAGGTGGATGGAAGGGGGGGGGGGGGTCAGTCCGTCCCGTGTGTCTTAGGCCGCCTGTTTTGGAGCGGCAATTTCGATTCACTTCACACAATTTGGACAGCTTTAAAAAAAAAAAAAAAGAAGTTTATTCTGTATTCATTGTGGTTTTTTTTTTTGTTATTAGACCCAGTTAAATAAGGACTGTCGCACACTTCATACACACAGAAGAAGTTTAACAAAGGAAATAAATTACACAACACGACGAAAAAGTGAATACTGTTGTTTAATGTTCAGGTCCTCTATACAATAGTTGAAACAAACCTTAACGTTCACCCACCCACAATAAAAACGAGGAGAAAAAAAAAAAGAAAGAAATAAGAAAAACAACTAAAAAATAATTTTTTAGCAAAAAAAATAATTTCCCCATCCTCTAATAACTGTATTGGAACAAAATCAACATCTATCAAATAATTTAAAAAGAAAAAAAAAAGAAAAAAAAACCCAGACCATCGGAGTTTTGTCGACTTGCAGAAAATGACTGGACTGATTCTATGTGAGAGTAAATTAGTGTTTTATGAAGCAAGTAGAATTGGAGTATTTGATCACAGCATCCCATTTAAGGCTGGATGTCTCTGGGATACAAAAAATAAACCAGGCACTTGACCTAGCATTGCAGCGCATTCCCACTGTCAAAAAGTGGATCGTGATTTGAAGGCTCAGTAAGATTATAATAATAATTCATTGTAAATAGGTGGATGATAATTTTAATTCTGGGCTGAGGGTCGCATGTACCCTTATTTCTAGGCCACATGTCGTACACGCCCGTACCAACACCCAGCTTCCCCCCCCCCACACACACACGAGGTCAGTAAGACACATGTGACGTCTCAGTGAGTCTCATGCATGTTAAAGAGCACCGCCACCCCCACCCCTAATCAAAAAGCTTACACAAGAATTGGGGGACCAGCGCATCATTGACGCATCACTTCGTCAATAGAACATAGATCCAAGCTAGCAGTGTTCAGAAGTCGCATCACTTCGTCAATAGAACATAGATCCAAGCTAGCAGTGTTCAGAAGTCGCATCACTTTGTCAATAGAACATAGATCCAAGCAAGCAGTGCTTAGAAGTCGCATCACTTCGTCAATAGAACATAGATCCAACCTATCAGTGTTCAGAAGTCGCATCACTTCGTCAATAGAACATAGATCCAAGCTAGCAGTGCTCAGAAGTCGCACCACTTAGTCAATAGAACATAGATCCAAGCTATCAGTGTTCAGAAGACGCATCACTTCGTCAATAGAACATAGATCCAAGCTATCAGTGTTCAGAAGTCGCATCACTTCGTCAATAGAACATAGATCCAAGCTATCAGTGTTCAGAAGTCGCATCACTTCGTCAATAGAACATAGATCCAAGCTAGCAGTGTTCAGAAGTCGCATCACTTCGTCAATAGAACATAGATCCAAGCTATCAGTGTTCAGAAGTCGCATCACTTCGTCACTGGAACATAGACCCAGGCTATCAGTGTTCAGAAGTCGCATCACTTCGTCACTGGAACATAGACCCAGGCTATAAGTGTTTATTTCAAATGATGGCCAAAACCAAAAGTTACCAAACTTTAATTTTATTTTTTAAAAGTCTCTTCGCTCTTGCTGAATGCAGCTCCAGACCACAGACCCCAGCCCCCACCACAGCCCCCCCCCCCCGTGTCAAAGTCTAACAAGTATATTTTTAAATGTGTGTATAAATATTGAATGCTGAATTTCAACTAAAGGATAAGGAAATTAAAGAACATCTAAAAAAAAGCTTCTTTTTTTTTCTCGTAAAAATCCTTCGTAAAATGTAATATAGAGCAATGGGGGTGGGGCCAACAGTTTGACAGAACATACAAGTAACGCACTTTATGAATGAGAGTCCCAATTAGTGCTTCACCCCCCTCCCCCCATACACCTTTTCCCCCCAAGGCTCTCAACCGCACACTTATTCCACGCCCCTGAACCTATTAGTCTAAAATCCTAATGTGCCCAACCCGCTTTAACACATCAGATTTATTTCACCAACAATTTCAGAAAAAAAAACAAACAAAAAAACCCAAAAGAAAATATTACGCACCAAACGCACTTGTGAAATCTGTTTAAAAAAGAATCTCATTTAGCGCAGTTATCGGGAATTTCACTTTATCTTCCCCTTGAAAAACAGGAAAAACAGATTTTTAAATTAATTTTTTTTTGGGGGGGGGGGGCGGCGGGGGGGGGGGGGGTGTGTTTGATAGAATGTGTTGTCATCGGCAACGAGTCTATTTGCTAAGTTACAGCTTGACGGGAAGTAAGCTAATTAACCATCCGAAGATTTTTGCCAGCCATCCAGTCACCCACGCACGAACATAAAGGATTTAAAAATAGATTTTAAAAAACCTGAATTTAATATTACAGTTCGCACATCTTGTAGAGGATTCTGTAAACAGTGATTGATAAGTGGTCTTTTACCAGGTCCGCTAGATAACGGTTCTTATCTAATTAAAAAAGAAATATAATTAAGATTTACAAAAAAATGTATACATGAAACACGGGGTGATGAGGTAGATAGGGTTAGTAGCCGCCCGGGGCGGGGCAAGCTTTTTTTTTAACGCCCCGCCCCCTTCAACGAAAAAAATTCTTGCAGTTGGCCGAAAATGTTGCCCATAAGTATAAAGAAAATTAAAATAAAAAAGAACACCCACCTCCCCCCCCCACCCCCTAGCAATAAACCCTGTCCACTGTGCACCTTGGGACATACTTTGGGCGCCACTGATCGAAGCTTCTCATTTCAGTTCAATAAGTCTATTCATTTAATACGGTTAGTATCTATTGGTACTACAAACCTTATAACAATCTATTGCTACTTCGCATATTATAACAATCTATTGCTACTACGGACCATATAAAAATCAATTGCTACTGCGAACCATAATTACAATCTATTGCTACTACGAACAAAATAACAATCTATTGTTACTACGAATAAATAACAATCTTTTGCAAATACGGACAATATAAAAATTTATTGCTAATACGAACAATATAACAATCTATTTCTAGTACGAACAATGTATCAATCTATTTCTACAACGAACAATGTATCAATCTATTTCTACAACGAACAATGTATCAATTTATTCATACTACAAACCATATATCAATTTATTCCTACTACAAACCATATATCAATCTATTGCTACTTCGAACAATGTATCAATCTATTGCTACTACGAACAATGTAACAGTCTATTTCTACTTCGAACAATATAACAATCTATTGGTACTAAGAACCATGTAACAATCTATTGCTACTACGAACAAGGTATCAATCTATTGCTACTACGAACATTGTATCAATCTATTGTTTTAACAGATCCCTTGTCGCCTCCAGGTCCTAACTTGCATCTGTTTTGACTGCCATCAAAACATTGTGGTTAATTAAATTCTTGTATTAAGTGAACTCCTTGTAAACAAAGGGTGACCCCGGGGTTTTTTTTTTGGGGGGGGGGGGGGGGGGGACCGGAGTTGTTGGTTGGTGTACGTGCGGGGTTGGGTTGGGGTGGCGAAAAAAAAAATGAAGCAACGGGCTCAACCAGGTTAGATGTACTTTTAGGAGCAGACCCTGGCCTTGGCGTTACCTCATCCGACAGGCACGGGTTAACGAGATTACCCTCTTTAAGCCCAACCGACATCCCGTGGCCAGATAAAACCAAATGATCACAAGGGAGATGAACTCAAACGACCGATTTGCATTTCGTGGTCATCATTCACAACACAAACTCCTCTCCCCCACGTTGTTTTTCTCTTTTTTTTTTTCTTTTTTAAACTCTAGGAGCATTTCCACGCATCGCGTCCATCCATATAGTTGAGTCGAGTGTCTTGACCTCCGCCACTTGATATTTGATATCCCCCCGTCGTTCATGAACTGTCGTGCACTGGGTTGAGGGTAGGAGAATCATTAAAAAAAAAACAACGCTTGCAAGCTTGTGGAGGAGGGAGGGTGGGAGGTAGGGTGGCAGGTAGGGTGGTAGAATAGGTGGGGAGGGTGGGAGG
>CAXITT010000985.1:114138-135904 GCA_964033795.1 Lymnaea stagnalis
TTGGCGCCGTGTTTCCCCCTACCCCCCCCCCCCCAATCTAAGCTCCTAAGAGCAGGGGTGGCGAACGTCCGGCCCGCGGGCCATATAGGACCCACGAGATTATTTGGTCTGGCCGGCATGCAGGAATTAAAAATACAATGAATATAGGAGTTTTTTTTTTATATATTAATATTTAACAAATTATATTAAATAAAACAAACATAAGTTTTGCACCGAGTACCCAAAAAGATTGTATTAAGCGGCAAATAACTCTAATAGTTTTTTAAAATGTAAATGATATTGAACAATGCAATAAGTATGGTACTGGAAAACTTTAAGTTGTGCAGCCAATTTAAACGAATCCATTATTAATTTATAGCCTTATGAAACCATTTTAAAAAAATATTTTAAAAAAAAATTAATATAAGTAAATGTTAAAATAATTACTAATCTAAAAAAAAATAATTGATGGTGAATTAATATTTAATTATATTAATGTGCATACTATTTCTTTCAGGTCGTGTTCTTTACGTCATGGGAGGATTAATCTATTAAAAAAGGGAGGCGGGTGGCAGAGGCGTAGCGAGAGTGTTTGACGCCCGGGGACAAGATTCGCGCCCGGGGATAAGATCCATTTTAAAGCGCCCCTTTTTCTTTTTTTCAACTCTCAAACCCACTATTTTTACCAATAATATAATAGCAAAGCACATTTTGGCGCCCCTAACTAGCTGGCGCCCGGGGCCAGCTTCCCCCTGCCCCCCTTCACTACGGCTCTGGCGGGTGGCGCAAAACATATTTTGATGCGCCTGGGAGCGTCATTTTTTGAAGGGTTATTGTTGGTAGCAACTTATCACTGAGACACATGAAATGATGCTGCAATCATTCGTGTGATCGGGGCCCTTAGGAAACAAACCAACAAACAAACCAACAAACAAACCAAACAACAAACGCTCTGCTGCCTGATGTTGACACGGAGCCACTGATAGCTTCTAGGACTCCGACCTCAAGTTAGGACAGCCTTAGATTACCTACATAAGCAGTGTGTTTTAATTTTATTTTTTACACATTATGTGAATGGGGGAGATACGGCCAAAAAAACAACAAAAAAAAACAACAAAAAAAAAAAAACCAACGACCTTGTGCTTGATTAGTTTACGTAATGAGGTCAAATTCCATCGTCTGTAGGAGACCTTGTTTTTGCTGCCGTCTTGTTTCTTCGTCGTCGTCGTCGTCTCCCCCCACCGCCCCCCCCCACCCCAATTATTTTTGTTTTCACTAAAGATTGACGAATGAAACGATTGCCGCATTAGACGTCATGTACTCACACGTTTTTTTTGTTTTAAAAATGTTTTTAAATGACGTATTTGAAACGTCTCACACTAGTGCCATTAAACAAAACAAAAAAATACCCCCCCCCCCACTCCCACCGCCACCCACCACCCCCAAACCTCCCAAAGTTTGATGCGTCTAACAAAAGAAGTGACTAGTTCAATAACGTTATCATTAGTGTAAATATTTTGTTGACAATATGGTATAAGTAGGAAATAAATATATCTGAAATACATGAATGTATATGGTGTAGCCAGTGGTATAGCCAGGGTGAGTGCCGCCCGGGGCGGGCCAGACTTTTTTGAAGCCCCAGCCCCCTTTTCCATGAAAAAAAAAGAAAACGAACAACTTCGCAGTTGACCGAAAATGTCGTCTCCCCTCCCACCCCTTCTATATAAAGAGAAAAAATGCCACCAAGGGCGGACCGGCCACCTCTTCGCCCCATTTTTTGAAGCCCCAGCCCCCTTTTCCATGAAAAAAAAGAAAACGAACAACTTCGCAGTTGACCGAAAATGTCGTCTCCCCCCCCACCCCTTCTATATAAAGAGAAAAAATGCCACCAAGGGCGGACCGGCCACCTCTTCGCCCCCCCCTCTTCCTACGCCACTGAGTGTAACATTTGTAACTGCTTGATCGAGGTCAGTCCCTTTAGTATGTTTACGTACAGCCACGAGTTTGTCTGCCCTTGAACTTCCGTCCAGCAAGGTATTGACGGCAGTAGTTGCCGGCCTTGTCGGGGGTTGTGGTAAATTAAACCGATGTTTCAGACGTTACCGTACAACAACGCGATGCACGAGGTCCTCTTCATTTTATATGATTCATATTTAGGACAGCGGGGGGCGGGGGGGGGGAGTTCTAAACCCCTGCGCAGCGCCTCAACCCCCGTGCGAATACAAAACATTTCCCCCACACCGCAGTAGCGTAGTTTGGGGGGTGCAGGGGTGCGGACCGCACTGCGTGACACCATCTCAGGGGATGACACTAAATTGAAAACTTGCATATTTACAGAGCACAGATTACTCGGTCTAGCTAAATATCGATACAAGGATAACCGATCACACGTGAAGTTTCCAAACGTGTAACCAATCCAAATGCTTGCTTTATTTAAAAGTTCAAGGTTGATGCATCAGTAATGAGGTGACCCCTGTGAGAAGGTTTTGGCCATGATTCAACGCCGATGGAAGTGTTCGCTAACGTTCGTAAGTGACAGGAAGAAGCTAGAGTTATTCTAACTCCTGAGAAATAAAGCTTTCCATTGATAACCAAAGACGATGTGGTCCGGCGATTCTAAAAGAACATGATACATGTACGCGGGAGGGTGTGCCACCATGGCCATGAGTTTACCGCACCGGGTGACACCAGCCCTAGCTACGTCACTGTGCCGACCGGATTAAAACAGTGAAATAAATAAATATGACAAGAATTAGTTGTGTTTGTTTTCCTTCTCTGGTGACCTTGCTTACAACAGACCCAACAAGTGGGCAGAGAGCAAGATGCAACTCAAAAACCATGTGATGTTGTTTTGAGATGTTGGATGACACGTTAGTTGAGACGTTGGGTTGAGATGTTGGATGAGACGTTGTTTGAGATGCTGGATGAGACGTTGGATGAGATGTTGGATGAGATGTTGGGTGAAACTTTTGTAGAGATGTTGGATGATAAGTTGGATGATATGTTGGATGAGATGTTGGTTGAAATGATGGGTGAGATGTTGGAAGAGACGTTGGTTGAGATGCTGGATGAGAAGTTGGATGAGATGTTGGATGAAACGTTGGTTGAGATGTTGATGATATGTTGGATAATATGTTGGATGAGATGTTGGATGAGACGTTGGTTGAGATGTTGGATGAGACGTTGGTTGAGATGCTGAATGAGAAGTTGGATGAGATTTTGGATGATACGTTGGTTCAGAGATGTTGGATGAAACGTTGGTTGAGATGTTGATGAAATGTTGGATAATATGTTGGACGAGATGTTGGATGAGACGTTGGTTGAGATGTTTGGTGAGATGTTGGATGAGACATTAGATGAGACGTTGGTTGAGATGTTGGATGAGATGTTGGATGAGATGTTGGATGATATGTTCAATGAGATGTTGGATTAGACGTTGGTTGAGATGTTGGATGATATGTTGGATGAGATGTTGGATGATATGTTCGATGAGATGTTGGATTAGACGTTGGTTGAGATGTTGGATGATAAGTTGGATGATATGTTGGATGAGATGTTGTGTGAGATGTTGGATGAGATGTTGTATGAGATGTTGTTTGAGATTTGTGATGAGATGTTCGCTGCTATGCTCGTTTCCATGTTGGATGCCATTTCGGATTACATGTTGGGGAGCCACGTTATATGTCATGTTATGCGACATATTGGAAGGCACGTTATATGTCATGTTTTATGTCATGTTGTATGCCATGTTGGATTTCATGTTGGATTCCATGTCTGATGTTATGTTAGATGCCATGTCGGATGTCACGTTGGATACCATGTTGGATGCCAAGTTGGTCGCTATGCTGAGTGCCAGGTTGGTTGCTATATTGGTTGAGATGTTGGTTGCCAAGTTCGCTTGCCATGCTGGTTTCTATGTTGGTTTGTTATGTTGCTTGCCATGCTGGTTTCTATGTTGGTTTGTTATGTTGCTTGCCATGCTGGTTTCTATGTTGGTTTGTTATGTTGCTTGCCTTGTTCTTTGCCTTGTTCTCTGCCATGTTGCTTGCCATGTTGGTTGCCATGTTGGCTTCTACGTTGGTTGCTATGCAGGCTGCGTTCCTCCTTTCCTTATGACATTGAGTGACATGCTTTGTCGAAGTAGTTCATCACCAGAGATTCTATAGGTAACGTATATAATGATGCGTTTATTACATATTACGTTGTTGGTACAGCTTAAGCCAGATTTTCCTGATTAGCGAGATTAGGCTGATTAACAAGTAGGGATTATATCTTTATCGAGTTTTTCTTGTCTGCCCATTTAATTCGTTTCACTTGTTTATCGTATTTAAAAAAAAAAAAAAAAAAAAAAACTTTCATTGTCAACGGCTTCTGAAGCTCTAGTGTAGCAGGATTAGCATATTTTCCCCCTTTCTTTTTTCATTTCTCAGTTTCACCCGAAGCCATAATTCACGTGTTTGCCTGTGTTTTAGTGCATTTATTAGCAAATAATTTAATTTCTGCAATATGTTTTTAAATTCAATGTTTTCAACGTGAATGTTTTCAAATTCAATGTTTTCAAATTCAATAATTTCAAATTCAATGCTTTCAAATTCAATGTCTTCAAAGTCAGTGTTTTCAAATTCAACGTTTTCAAAATCAATGTTTTCAAAATCAATGGGGGGCTCCAAAGGGCGAATATTTATACATGATATACAAATATATTGTAATTTGTGGGGGGGGGGTAACAATTGTGATTCTACATTGACGGCCCCTGGTGCCAAGAATCTGTTGGTAAGCTCTACATTGACAGCCACTGGTGCCAAGAATCTGTTGGTAAGCTCTACATTGACTGCCCCTGGTGCCAAGAGTCTGTTGGTAAGCTCTACATTGACTGCCCCTGGTGCCAAGAATCTGTTGGTAAGCTCTACATTGACGGCCCCTGGTGCCAAGAGTCTGTTGGTAAGCTCTACATTGACGGCCCCTGGTGCCAAGAGTCTGTTGGTAAGCTCTACATTGACGGCCCCTGGTGCCAAGAGTCTGTTGGTAAGCTCTACATTGACGGCCCCTGGTGCCAAGAGTCTGTTGGTAAGCTCTACATTGACGGCCCCTGGTGCCAAGAGTCTGTTGGTAAGCTCTACATTGACGGCCCCTGGTGCCAAGAGTCTGTTGGTAAGCTCTACATTGACGGCCCCTGGTGCCAAGAGTCTGTTGGTAAGCTCTACATTGACGGCCCCTGGTGCCAAGAGTCTGTTGGTAAGCTCTACATTGACGGCCCCTGGTGCCAAGAGTCTGTTGGTAAGCTCTACATTGACGGCCCCTGGTGCCAAGAGTCTGTTGGTAAGCTCTACATTGACGGCCCCTGGTGCCAAGAGTCTGTTGGTAAGCTCTACATTGACGGCCCCTGGTGCCAAGAGTCTGTTGGTAAGCTCTACATTGACGGCCCCTGGTGCCAAGAGTCTGTTGGTAAGCTCTACATTGACGGCCCCTGGTGCCAAGAGTCTGTTGGTAAGCTCTACATTGACGGCCCCTGGTGCCAAGAGTCTGTTGGTAAGCTCTACATTGACGGCCCCTGGTGCCAAGAGTCTGTTGGTAAGCTCTACATTGACGGCCCCTGGTGCCAAGAGTCTGTTGGTAAGCTCTACATTGACGGCCCCTGGTGCCAAGAGTCTGTTGGTAAGCTCTACATTGACGGCCCCTGGTGCCAAGAGTCTGTTGGTAAGCTCTACATTGACGGCCCCTGGTGCCAAGAGTCTGTTGGTAAGCTCTACATTGACGGCCCCTGGTGCCAAGAGTCTGTTGGTAAGCTCTACATTGACGGCCCCTGGTGCCAAGAGTTTGTTGGTAAGCTCTACACTGCTGTCTCTTTTCCTTATCTTGTCATGGTATTTCAATTAGTCATACATAACGAGGCACAGAAGCCATCAAGATGCGAACAAATAGCGTCTAAATCACAACTTAGTGTCATCAATCATTGGCTTTTCTTTCTCACAATCCTTCCTTTTTTTTCAGAAAAAACCCGTGAAATGATTTATTTAACATATGCCGTAACACATCAACCTGTTTTGTAACATATCAACCTGTTTTGTAACATATCATTCTGTTTTGTAACATATCAACCTGTTTTGTAACATATCAACCTGTTTTGTAACACATCAATCTGTTTTTAAAAAAACAAACTAAAAAAAAAAAAAAAAGCAAATATCTGACGAAAAACCTCCGTACTTTTATTGCAACTCGAAAAAAAATATAATAATTCTTCACTTAAACATCTACATCAATCACTCTTCGCCCAAGAGCTCCTACTTTCCTTTAACAGACTAAATAAATAATCATCATGATAACCTGCTCCCATTGAAACTGACACTGCATTGGCCCCGATACCTAACAGAAATCTTCCCATCAAATATCTATGAGGAAGGTCAGGGCACGTTTTTTAAAATTAGTTTTAACGTTGTGTCGTGTCCTGAAATTAGACCCAGTATAAATTTAAAGCTTTATTCAAATCTTCACTCCTCAACAAAGTCTGTCTAAGATTGCTCTCACACAGGTCGCCAAAGTCTGTCTAAGATTGCTCTCACACAGGTCGCCAAAGTCTGTCTAAGATTGCTCTCACACTGGTCGCCAACGTCTGTCTAACATTTCTCTCTCGTACATTGCCTTAACTGTACTCATTAATCTATTGTCTAATTGAGTATATAATTAATTAAACAAACTTTAATCCCCCCCCCCCAAAAAAAAAATACGTGTGAATAAAAATAAATCATACATATTTTTATTTTTTCAGATGTCAAAGTGAAACGTAATTTTCGACACACGCTGACTGGCGCAACATCCCCCCCCCCCCCNATTGTCTAATTGAGTATATAATTAATTAAACAAACTTTAATCCCCCCCCCCCCAAAAAAAAAATACGTGTGAATAAAAAAAAATCATACATATTTTTATTTTTTCAGATGTCAAAGTTAAACGTAATTTTCGACACACGCTGACTGGCGCAACATCCCCCCCCCCCCCACACTTCCCCAAAAAAATCTCCTGGTTCCGTTGTCAGTTACGCCTTGTTGAGAGCCGTTATGTAGACATAATTCAGTTATACTTGCCGGTCGAAGGAAGGATGTAAACTTAATCACAGCCACACCCCACCTTCTCTTTTTGGGCTATGAATCCACCTTCAAGTTTCACCCAGTATAATTTCAAGATGCGGCTACTGCCTTTGTTTCAAACATATTAGTGATCCTAAATAAATAACAGAGTTTAACCTTACCAACGGTCAAAGTGAATATCTTTGCTGTGATGCACCCCAGGACATGTTTGGGGGGGGGGTGATAAAAGAAGGAAGAACTAAATCTTTGCCACCATCAAGCTTGAACACCGTATGCTTATATACTTGTAAATGGTATACCAGTGCAGCAGGGTAAGTAGATTACTTTGAAACATTTTAGCTCGTCCAGTAACGATCAACTAACTTTTAAAAGCAAAAAACGATTTTTTAAAAATTAGATTTTTTGCTTGATTTGCAGATTTTGCGAGTCATCCCCACAATTTTTTCCATCAAGTAGCGGCCACATCACATGCTGCAGTGGAGTCTTGCCAGTTTGGAAGTAACACCGTATCGACGCTATGACATCCTTGCTGCAATACAGCTTTGGAAATAACATGCTATTTTATGTAATAACTGATTTGAAGGTCACATCAACCACATTCTGGTGCGGCGCGAAGGGATATTTAACCAGAGCAACATGAGTGGGTGGGTGGGGGGCGACATGCAGTGCGACTTTGCAACAGATTGGCGCGCTAACTACTTCCAGAATGAATGGAGAAAACACATAAAAAACGCACCAACCTTGAAAGTCAACAAACACTAGGAACAGGATTTGAACCAATAACCTTCAAGATGAAAGCAAGCACTGACCCAAGTGATGACCCCTCCCATAATTTTTCAGCTTGTGCGCGTCTCAACATCGTAAACATGCACTCACTCCACCAGTCATGGCGTCCTGTGCACTTGTCAACATGCACTCACTCCACCAGTCATGGCGTCCTGTGCACTTGTCAACATGCACTCACTCCACAAGTCATAGCGTCCTGTGCACTTGTCAACATGCACTCACTCCACAAGTCATAGCGTCCTGTGCACTTGTCAACATGCACTCACTCCACCAGTCATGGCGTCCTGTGCACTTGTCAACATGCACTCACTCCACAAGTCATGGCGTCCTGTGCACTTGTCAACATGCACTCACTCCACAAGTTATGGCGTCCTGTGCACTTGTCAACATGCACTCACTCCACCAGTCATGGCGTCCTGTGCACTTGTCAACATGCACTCACTTCACCAGTCATGGCGTCCTGTGTACTTGTCAACATGCACTCACTCCACAAGTCATAGCGTCCTGTGCACTTGTCAACATGCACTCACTCCACCAGTCATGGCGTCCTGTGCACTTGTCAATATGCACTCACTCCACAAGTCATAGCGTCCTGTGCACTTGTCAACATGCACTCACTCCACACGTCATAGCGTCCTGTGCACTTGTCAACATGCACTCACTCCACAATTCATAGCGTCCTGTGCACTTCTGAACACGGTCAACATGCACTTACTCTCCAAGTCATAGCGTCCTGTGAACTTCTCAACATAATCAACATGCACTGAATCCACCAGTCATAGCATCCTGTGGACTTCTCAACATGGTCAACATGCACTCACTCCACAAGTCATGGCGTCCTGTGCACTTCTCAACACCATCAACATGCACTCACTCCACAAGTCATGACGTCCTGTGCACTTCTCAACATGGTCAACATGCACTCACTCCTCAAATCATAGCATCCTGTTCACCAATTGTACTTGCTTTCTTCAATCCCCTTCATGGATTTTTTCGCCTCCGTTCTGACATTTTTGTCCCCAAGACCCTTTAGCAACCCCTACACCGAACTCCTTCCACACACGGTCTCCACCCCCCTCCCCTTTCCGCACGGTGTTTTGCATGGTCACCTCGTCTTTATTGGTAGTTATTTTTTTGAAATCGCTCATTTGTATCTTGGAGCAAGAACTGAATCTAAAAAAATGTAACCCAACAACATCGAACCACAATTCAGTTATGGAAACTATTATTACACGCTGAAAAATGTCTCAAAACTTTAATCAGGCCCGTTCTTAGGCATACGCTGACTACGCATCCGCATAGGTCCCCGAACGTGAGGGGGCCCCCGTAGGGCCGCTTAATACCTAAGGGATATAGCAATGATGCACACACAAACAAATTATTGATGGCCGGGGCGATCTCCTTCCTCAAAATAAGGAAATAAGTGCCACTAGAGCCATTCTTAGGCATATAGGCAAACTAGGCAACCGCCTAGGGCCCCACTACCACCTGCATGTCCATATATTTCAGAAGTACACATTTTCTCTAGTGGCGGAATTATCAATATGGTTAGTGGTTACACGCGAGCAAAGAGGAAACATTGATGATGGCAGAATGGAGGTGCCGCAGTGGTGGGTGGTGTTTTCTCCTCAGCTCGAGGGAGCTCCACCCCCAGGCCCCATCTTCCGGGGCCCCCAACCTAAGCTCCATGCTTAGGGCCCCAAAACTCATAAGAACGCCTCTGCTTTTATTTCATCTTTTTTCCTAAAAAAAATGTCTAAAAATCCAACATCATAAAAAAGACCAGGATTCGAATCAATAACCTTAAATATCCAGTATCAAAATGGCAAAGATAAAAGACGAAATCATTATGTTCAAAGATAAAAAGAATATTCCAATATAAATGTGAAGATAAGATCAGAGCACGCACACCAGGGGTTCTTACACTTTTCGGCCCGCGGGCAAGATTTCTGTTTTGGACACGGCTAGAGGTCCGGACCACCTGCCCCACGCACTTAAACTTTATGCCTACGTCTTAAGTCGCCCCATTATACATTCGGCACCTTAGGTCATAGGTTATATGCCATAGGTTATAGGCCATAGGTTATAGGCCATAGGTTATAGGCCATAGGTTATAGGCCATAGGTTATAGGCCATAGGTTATAGGCCATAGATTATAGGCCTTGGGCTATAGGTCATAGTTTATAGGTCATGGGCTATAGGCCATAGGTTATATGCCATAGGTTATAAGTTATGTGCCATAGTTCAGCGTGAAGTTCAGATTACAGAAATGAAAATAAGGGACGGGGGACTAGAGACAGCAATCGGGCTTTGTATAAGGAAATATGTGAAACAAAGTTTGTGGAAAAACGGAAAAAGGGGGGGGGGGAGGAGGACGAAACAAAACATAATTTTTTTAACGGGGTTTGTTTGGCACACCTTAGTTTCACTTATTTTTAAATGAAAGTGCATTCTTACTGTTTTTCTTTGGTTGCTGACATGTGTCCGTGTGATAAATGAAACGGCCCGTTAACTGCCCCAAAATGGTCAGGATTTCTGTTTGAGTACGACCTCAAAAGCAACTCACGTTGCGTTTTTAAAGGTGTCCCCCCCCCTTTTCTTTTTTCTTTGCTCCCTGTGTTCCAAACATTTTTCAAGACTTTCACTGCTGATGTCACCTGATGGTCAGATACCAATTCTGCAACCGACTCGAATTGGACGGCTGTCTCGTCTTGGTCAAATTTAGCTTCTTATTTTCCCTGGATACATCAGATTTCAGATCACTGGCAAATGGCGCACGTTTCTTCTGAAAGGAATGGCAATTCTGTTGATCCTCCATAACAATCTTGTTCTGACCTGGTAGCGAGATATTACACTATTTAAGATTGATAGACTGTCTCGTCTTGGTCAGATTAAGATTTCCATTTCATCTGTTTCAGGCTGAAGAGCAGCTTGGCTAACTCTGTGGACAGTAGCTGCGGGGGGGGGGGGCACTAGCTGTCCAGACATAATTAGACAGGACAACAAGTGGATCTGCAACTACAAGAAGCAACAAGAAAAATCCCCAAATCGGCTTGAAAACTCATCGTGTAATTGTCCTGTGCGTGAGTTCAACCTTTTTGGTCTAACTCAGTGGTCGGCAAACTCATTAGTCAAAAGATTGGCTAGACCGAGTCCACTATTACATGGGGGTGCTGTGTAGTAGCTGTGTTGTAGTAGGGGTATTATAGTAGGGGTATTGTCGTAGGGGGCGCTGTAGTAGGGGTGTTGAGGTAGGGCTATTGTAGTAGGGATGTAGAAGTAGGGATGTTGTTGTAGGGGTATTTTAGTAGGGGTATTGTAGTAGTGGTATTGTAGTAGGCGTTGTTGTAGTAGGGAGTCTTGTAGTAGGGATGTTGTAGTAGGGGTATTGTTGTAGGGGTATTGTTGTAGGCGGTGTTATAGTAGTGGTGTTGTTGTAGAGGTATTGTAGTGGGAATGTTGTAGTAGGGATGTTGTAGTAGGGATGTTGTAGTAGGGATGTTGTAGTAGGGATGTTGTAGTAGGGATGTTGTAGTAGGGATGTTGTAGTAGGGGTATTATAGTAATGGTGCTCCTTATTCATCGACATGTCCATTTATATTTTAGCTCTAATCAGGAGGCGTGTCCGGCTGCTTATAAAGTTATTATGTAAACAAACTATTTCTGAAATCATTGACGGGCCAGTTTAAGGATCTCACGGGCAAGAGTTGTCCCGCGGGCCAGACTTTGAGGACCCCTGGCTTACACTAAGAGCGGAAATGATAGAAGAGATCTATATGATTTGTCAATGAGCTTACTGCACGACTCAACTGACACGCATTTATGATACAAATAAAGTCAACCTCGGTGGAGGAGCTAGAGTTTGTGACGCCCGGGGGTGGTCCTTGACCTGGTTGAACCCCCCCCCTCACTGAAAACAATCACGAAACATTCACATTAAAATAAGCCAAGTATAGTAAAGAAATAAATGGGAAAAAAATGTCCCACTTCCGCCCTCCTTTTCCTTGTTTCTACGCTAGTGGCCACACGCCGTCAACTGACTCAGCTCAGACAATCATTTCTTTGCTCCAACGTCCACCATCAGTTCATCTTGACCTAACGGAATTTAGTGTTCTGTGTGTGCCAGTGTCTTGTGTGTGTGTGTGTGTGTTTGTGCGTGTGTGGATGTGGAAGAGTGCGTATGCGTGTATATGTGTGGGGTAGAGATGTGTCTGGGCGTGAGTTGTGGTTGCATTGGGGGAGGGGGGGGGGATTGTGAAACTTGACTTAATTTCTCCAGGACGGAAACGAAAGGGCTTCACAATGTCACCACACACGTAGATGCAATATTACGAGACTTCAAAATCACAATGATCTCCTTGAGCAGTGGACCGAACAAACGAATTTAACCGAGAAAAAAAAGTATTCTATTTAAATTTGCATGAAATAAGTTTGATCTAATTGAGTGACTCTTTAAACTGGGGACTCTCTCCTCTCACGTTGCCAGGACCGTATTCCCCCAACTTTTTTTTTTCGTGTTGGCGACATACATTTTAGACATGGATCATTTCGCGACACGGTTGGTCGGGTTTCACAATGTGCCGTAAAGGTTAACATAACCTTACCCACTTTATGACAATACGGTCACAAACATAAAGTTCGTGTCACAACGGAATGCATGATGGTTGACACGACACATGTTACTTACTAAATCCATCATATTAACTTCGCTTCTGCTCGTGTGTTTCTCTCTTTGTGGCGGCAAAAAAAATCTTCGGATGGCTAACTGACCCACTTCCCGTCATCCCGTCGCGTTGGCGCTTGGCGTACAGATTCCTTGCCGAAGACAACACATTCTTTAAAAAATTTTCAGCCACTTCTTAATAGATGATCAATCACATACGGTTACATAAACGCAAACAAAAATAAAGCAATATAAAGGATTTATACGGGTATCTTTGTTTGTAGGGGTTTGTTTTAATGTTTGGGGTGAAACTTTGAAACGCAAAGCTAAAAGCTCATTGATTCCCCCCCCCAACCCCCACTCATTGATTCCCCCCCCCCAACCCTCATACATCATTTTAACAGATAAAGACATTTTTTTTTTATTTCATCTTCTTCAGTAAGTGAGAAGTGCATTACTCAATTCAGAGCGGTAGCATGACTTTTTTTTTTTTTTTTTGGTTTTGTTTGGGGGGGGCGGGGCGCCCCCCTTTGCTCCTTTACGATTTGTATGTCCCTTTCCTCCAGAGTTCATAGGTTACATTTTAAAATAACTAGTGTAACAAAATATGTTTAGGATTTTAAAAAAAAAAAAAAAATGAAATGAGAATAGAATTGGAGAGAAGTTGAGTATCACTTCTAAGAGTGTCTATAATCTCAATGTGAAATAGCTCGCGGTTAATTATTGTACACATTAAATGTCTTAGTGTTTTGTAGGTGTGTCACTTGCGGGTTGTATGTGAGTCGCCTGCAGGTTGTGGTGTGTCACTATCAGTTTGCAGGTATGTCGCCTGCAGGTTGTGGTGTGTCCCTTTCAGGTTGTAGGTGTGTCGCCTGCAGGTTGTGGTGTGTCACTATCAGGTTGCAGGCATGTCGCCTGCAGGTTGTGGTGTGTCACTTTCAGGTTGTAGGTGTGTCGCCTGCAGGTGGGTCGCCTGCAGGGTGTAGGTGTGTTGTAGGCCATCTGTCCACATGAATCGCATCATTCATTTAAACTCCTGTCGTTCCGGTACGTTTTCCCCGTTGCTGTCTTAAAATCGTTCCCCTATGGCTTGCGATCAGGCAGCATTTTTGTGTTGTGTGTGTTGAAGTTGATCGACTCATACTTCCTTCGCGATAGGTTAGAGGTTACGCCGAATTGACGTTTCCTTTTCGTCGTTGCGACCAAGTATATATTTATAAAGATTTTTTTTTTTTAAGATACAGATAACACACTCCCCCCATGTCGTGGTCAACTTGACCCCATAAGAGGGGGCGGTCAGTTTCGTTAGCTCCGAATAATGACACCTGAAAACATCGATATTATGTTCTGATGTCTCCCCCCCCCCCCACAAAAAAACAATTTTTTAAATTTAAAAAAAAAAAAAAAAAAAAAAAAAAAAAAAAAAAAAAAAAAAAAAAAAAAAAAACAAAAAAAAATTTTTTTTTAAAAATAAAAAAAAAAAAAAATTAAAAAAAAAAATATTAATAAAATTGAAAATAATATCAATACAAAAAATCATTAAAAAGTTAAAATTAAAAAAAGAAACTGCTGGGACTCAGTGTTATTACTGTCAAGAAGGCTGTTTAGAGGTTAGGGCAACTGTTAACTTGAAGGAAGGTGGACCTTGCCTTTGCTACAACATGGACTGGGTCTTTCTTCTTTCTACTTTTTTTCTTTTAGCGTACAACCACTTGCAGTCATTTCTGTCTGCCCAAGAGATAGAAAGTTGTCTTTGGTGTAGTCTGTAGTGCATTCATATTCGGAGCATGTTATGTTTTCCTGGGAACCAATTGTTTATTTTCATTTGCATCTTCTAACAACTTGACAGGTTGACTTCGGGATTTTAATGTTTGTTTGTTTTTCTTTCTTTTTTTTTCTTCTTTTTGCGGACCTGGAAACAATGCCCTCTAATATTTGCCTTTCAAAGTCACCGAAATTCATCTTGACCTAACGGAATTAGGTTTTTGATGTTTTAGTGTCTTGCGTTTGTGCTTGTGTGTGTATGTCTTTGTTTGTATCGTGTTTGTGTGAGGAATAGAGAGACAGAGGGAGAGAGAGAGAGAGAGTGTGTGTGTGTGCGTGTGTGTGGGTTTGCAGTGGGGGAAGGATGTGGCGATGAACTGAGAGTAACTTGACTTATTTTCTCCAGGACGTAAACGAAAGTAGTGTGGTATAATTTCACATAAGGAGATTACAGGGTTGTACTTTGAAATTATAACAGTATCCTCGAGCAGTGGGCTGAAAAATAAAAATAAATAAATAATAATTACATGGTAAAAATGGGAAGTGGAAGTTATAATTTAATGATATTGTTATAGAGAGCTTGTTTACATCATATTTCTCGTGCGTGCCCTCTGATTGACCCCGCATGAGACGCTGTGTTCACAAAGGGGTGTGGCTTAGGTCTTTGATGTATTCTTGTTTACGCCGCCAACGAATAAAAATAATTAATCTGTTCCAAATAGTATTTTGTAGAATGATTTTGATTTTTCTAGAAATTTCTCGAAGGCAGGGCTTGGGCGTCGGTAGACCCACCTATATAAGGGATTGACAGGCACGGACGAGGGACGGAGATTTCAGATAAATTTTCTTAACATTACGAGGCGTGTTTTATTCTTTGTGTATTTGTGTGCTCCTACTTATATGTGTTTATTTCGCATTATTTATTGGCATCATTATTTCTAATTGTATTAACTGTGTACCGGTACGAGATCCACCATACTGTAAGTTGAAGATTGTAATTTTATTTTATTTTCTTTTGTAATTATCTTTAGACATAATAAATCTTATTAATTGTAACTAGAAACTGTTTTGGGTCGTATCTTTGATATTGTTGATTCTGTGGTATCGTCCTTTGTTAGGCACTGTTTACAACGAGCCAATTAAAATTAAAATAGGAGATTAATTTCTCCCAACACAAGTCAGTGCGTAACAATATATTTTAATTTATGTCATAATAATATTTTGTTAAAGTAAAAAAAAGTCACATTCTGAGGTTGTCATCTCTAAGCACCGCGTCATGATGTCATGATGAGATGGCTTGCATCAGCGCTGTCGCACGGGCCTTACAGCCACAGCAACCACGGCAACCAGTGCAGCCACTGCAACCAATGCGGCCACAGCGGTCCTCGGATATTTAAGGGACCGAATTTCGTAATGTGGAAAAAGAAATAAAACGTTCAACTTTTAAATGCAGGGGGCACAAAACCGAAAAGTGGCATGGGGAAAAAGGTGGGGGGGGGGGCATCCTCCAAAAGTCACATGAAAGCTCTGCTAGCATAAGTTCTTGAATATTCTTTCTAAGCAGTGGCGTAGGTAGGGGGTGCGGGGGCTGCGGGCCAAACCGGGTGACACACAATTTTAAAAAAATGCATATTTACAGAGCACACCCTGGTCGGTTCAAACGAATTTCATCAAATGATAACCGATCCCATCGACATGTTCCACACATGTAACCAAACCAAAGGCGTGCTTTATTAAAAGCTCAAATTTGATTGGTCAGAACTGATGAGGTCAGAAAAACACCGCCTTGACCATGATTCAACGCCGATTGAAGTTTCGGTCTTTCGTAAGTGACAGTAAGCTATAATTATCTAAATTCTGAGAACTGAAGCCAAACCCGATGTTGACGGGCGATATTATTGACTGTACATATTACAGTTCTTGAATATATTTTACCCCCTGACCTTCAATTAAATTTGTTTATTTTCTTGCCATTGTTATACTGTTGGACTTTTCCGTCATGCATTGCATACATTGAATAAGAGGCTGCTAGTTATATATATAAAAAACGGTAGTTTTGCAAGAGATTTTGAAATAGTTATTTAATTATGATTATTTCACAGTAGTTTTTAGCAGCCGTTTGTAAATATTAACAGGTAAAGCTAGCGCTTTTTTTTTTGTAAAAAAAAATAGGTGCCGGTACTCAGTGATGGATTGCCTAACTTTGAACGACCAGTTCGCACCTCGATGCCAGCTAGATCACACCTGCAAAGATGCTAAATGTCTAAAACAATTTTATTGTATAATTAACCAACTTAGATTGTTTTATTATTACGTGATTAGTGTACCGTATTAATTAATAATAAACATTAAATACAAGAAAAGTAAAAAATGTTTCCCCAAATTGAAAAGGTGCCGGTACGCCGTACCGGTGCGTACCGGCACAAAAAAAAGCACTGGGTACAGCTATTTGTTCAGCCGCTATTTGTTACAGATATTCGCAACAGCTATGTTGACAACCCCTTTTAAATCACTGTTTTTAACAGCCACAATTTAAGTATATTTTAACAGATATTTTAAACAGCTATTTGTAACAGCCACACCAATTAAAGCGACGACCCAACACAGACATGTCCTGCTATAAGCCCCTGAGACGACCCAACACAGACATGTCCTGCTATAAGCCCCTGAGACGACCCAACACAGACATGTCCTGCTATAATCCCTTTAGACGACCAAACACAGACATGTCCTGCTATAATCCCTTTAGACGACCAAACACAGACATGTCCTGCTCTTACCCCCTGAGACGACCCAACACAGACATGTCCTACTATAAGCCCCTGAGAATACCCAACGCAGACATGTCCTGCTATAAGCCCCTGAGACGACCCAATACAGACATGTCCTACTATTATCCCCTGAGACGACCCAACACAGACATGTCCTACTATAACCCCCTGACACGACCCAACACAGACATGTCCTCCTCTTACCCCCTGACACGACCCAACACAGGAATGCCCTGCAATTAGCCCCTGAGACGACCCAACACAGACATGTCCTGCTATAACCCCCTGAGACGACCCAACACAGACATGTCCTACTCTTACCCCCTGAGGCGACCCAACACAGACATGTCCTGCTATTAACCCCCACCTCCCCCGGCATATCAACGTTGAATCTCGCCTTATTAATCCATAACACTCGTGCATTTATTTATAAAAAATTCTTCTTATGTTCCTTCATATGTCGGGTCTGGGTCATTATAACACGTCTATGATTGTTGCGTTACACCACGACTGCATTCCGTGGACATTGTCAGCGGCGGCTCAAAAGTGTGAACATTGTAAAGGGGGGGGGGGCTCAAAAAAGAACATTGTCTTCGTGGACGGATTTTCACATTTGTACACACTATGTGAAAGCACATAATTCTGCACCCCTCCCCCCATATCCCCCAACCCCTTAAAAATGAACATATGAAATGTTAACCGTATTTTTTTTCAATAAAAGGGAAGTAAATCTAGTTTAGAAAGAGTTATCCTCCTTTTAAAAAAAAAAAGAAAAGAAAAAGAAAGAAGTCAAACGATGATTGGCATATTTAATATTAATATCGATCGACGCCGTTGCTGGCCTAACTATTCATCCAAACTAACTAATTAACTAACTAACTATTTTAATTACACCGACCCCCCCCCTTTTCCTAAAATAACAGCTTATTAATGTGACGTAGAATGCAAAATATTTACATTAATTTCAGAATTTAACTTTTGTGATAAAAAATATTAGACTCCCCCCCCCCCTTACACACAAAACAGCCTTGATTGTCTTTTTTTACAGAAATTTTATTACTATTACAACAATATACCTCCACTTTACTTTTCGCAAAGTAAAAAAACAACAACATATTTTCATTTTTTTCTCTCTTTCTCAAAATTTATTTTTCACTTGTGTGAAATGAATGGGTTTTGATATTCATGGGGTGTACCTCCGTTAATGTACCCACGTTTTGTTAACGCCATTGATTTCCTTCATTGGTCAACATATGTTTTATTTGTAAAAAGAGAATTTAAAATCTATTTATCACAGCTGTAATATTGGATTTAAAGATATCGTCATCCACGTAAAAATGTACACACCCTATTTCCTAACCCCGAAATATAAGAAGGTTACTTATTTATCAATCTCATTCTGGGGCCTATCTTGTGCTGCCTTGGGCGAATGAAATTATCGTAATACCCCCCCCCCCAACCCAAACAGATATTTTCAAAAATTAATAAAATCCTCCACAGGATTATACCCCCTTACTTATGCAAAAACATTTTTTTTGCATTTCGTTTGCTTTGTTCTTATTTAGATCGGTGATAAGTACATTAGTGAATGCTATTTTGGATATGTAGTTTCGCTGCGCAGATTGAATTAAACGGCATTTTCTTATTAAACGTATATTTAAAGTTTAAATTTTTTACTACTTTATAAATTTCATAAAAAGTATATTTTTGGAATGCATAAAAAGTAAAAACTTATTAAATATTAAAAATACAAAGTTAAAGTTGTACTTAATTTTAGCAAATTTTAGCAATGTCAAAAGCAATCAATTATATTTATTAATTTTACCTTTAAGAAGGGGAAAATACATTATCAGTTTTGTCACGCACGGTTATAACATCAAAGAAACTTAGAGCTGTAGCTAAAATAGGCTATCGCGCTATGACGTCATTTGCGCATTTCTTTAGACAAATAAATTTTATTTTTATTTAGCAACATTAATAACGCACTAAAAACGCACTAAAAATAACAGATGTTTGGGTTTTCACGATAAATGTGATTACGATGCAATTCTTAGATCATAATATGTTGATAAATGATTTTTTTTTCAAACTTATACATTCGGATAAAGTGCTTAAAATAGTTCCTTAGTTGTTACTTTAAATGTATTTGTAATTTATAATAATAATACTTAAACTTTTACTACAATAAAAGAGGATACATAATATGTTTTTCGCATTTAAATTTATTCGATTTCCGTAAAATAATAGAAAATAACTATGTTTGATTTTTAGAATCCGAACGTATTTAAATCTTTTCGGTTCTTTGGCGTTATGGTCAGCATAGCTCGTTCTTATTTATATATATATAAATATAAATATACATAGTGTGTTTTCGGGAAGGGGGCGGTAAACTCATAGTTCACCCTTGGTGGCACAATGTCTCGCTTCGCCAGTGCATTGACCACAAGGCTAAGAAAATAAAATACAGGTCAATGTCTTAAGAGACATATTCTCATAATGATAGTGTGGCGGAGTCTGCGTCAGAGCTAACCCGGACATACAAATCTCATATGTTTTGTACACACCATCTCAGCGTGACTCGAGTTATACGTGCAGTGTTGTCTCCGATCACATTCCCTAAGCCTGCCAACGGCGTGACTCGTGCTCTACTCGCAGTGTTATCTCCGATCACATTCCCTAAGCCTGCCAACGGCGTGACTCGTGCTCTACTCGCAGTGTTGTCTCCGATCACATTCCCTAAGCCTGCCAACGGCGTGACTCGTGCTCTACTCGCAGTGTTATCTCCGATCACATTCCCTAAGCCTGCCAACGGCGTGACTCGTGCTCTACTCGCAGTGTTGTCTCCGATCACATTCCCTAAGCCTGCCAACGGCGTGACTCGTGCTCTACTCGCAGTGTTATCTCCGATCACATTCCCTAAGCCTGCCAACGGCGTGACTCGTGCTCTACTCGCAGTGTTGTCTCCGATCACATTCCCTAAGCCTGCCAACGGCGTGACTCGTGCTCTACTCGCAGTGTTATCTCCGATCACATTCCCTAAGCCTGCCAACGGCGTGACTCGTGCTCTACTCGCAGTGTTGTCTCCGATCACATTCCCTAAGCCTGCCAACGGCGTGACTCGTGCTCTACTCGCAGTGTTATCTCCGATCACATTCCCTAAGCCTGCCAACGGCGTGACTCGTGCTCTACTCGCAGTGTTGTCTCCGATCACATTCCCTAAGCCTGCCAACGGCGTGACTCGTGCTCTACTCGCAGTGTTATCTCCGATCACATTCCCTAAGCCTGCCAACGGCGTGACTCGTGCTCTACTCGCAGTGTTGTCTCCGATCACATTCCCTAAGCCTGCCAACGGCGTGACTCGTGCTCTACTCGCAGTGTTATCTCCGATCACATTCCTTATTCTGGCAACGGTTCCGTAAGGGTCATCATGCTGTAATACTCTCTAATTGTAGAACAACCATGCTTGAAGATGGCAATCAAACGAATAAAAAAAAAAAAAAAAAAAAAAACTTGTCCGAGTCACGTGTGCTACACACGCGCTCACATACACACTCGAATGCACGCGCACATACACATACACACTCGAATACACGCGCACATACACATGCACAGTCACACACACGCTTTGTATTTTTAACGATGGTACTGGAATATCTAGTCTTGAGTTCACACAGAACCTTGATTGTTTTTGAAGCTTGAAAATAATCCACTTTTCTGTTTAGAATTTTAAAAGAAAAAATGGTTCTGATATGTGAAGTGGTTTTTATTTTAGGGGTCAGGTTGGTCTGAAATCCTTGTGGGGGGGAAGGTGTGGAGTGAAGAGGAAAAAAAATAAGTCCAGGGCAAAAGTGGTTGAGGAGGACGACAAAGTAGGGTGGGGGCTGGAAAGAGGGGGAATGTGGGTGTTTAGGTGAAAGAATGTAAGGGCGGTGGCCTGGCCAGTGTTGGGGAGGGAGTCACCCACGGTTGGGGTTTATACTCATTTTGATAAACATTCCATTAAATTTTTTTTTTTTTTCACCGATAAACAAAAAATTGGACAAAATATTTATCGTTGCTTGGTTGGTCTCCTGGGCACGCCTGAGAGACATCGAAATAGAGATGATTTTTAGAGATTTCGTCTACAGGAGCCTCGAATTCGCATAGCCTACAATTTAAAAAAGGAACGCAACAAAGACCATAGCTGCTTTGTTGTTGTTGTTTTTTCCCTTCTTAGCTAGTAGGTATGTTTAAAATAAAAATAAAAAAGCAAGTACCGAGATAGCGGAACAAACAAAAGAATAACGTTTAAATGAACACATTTGAAACGTTTTAATAAAAAAAAAATGTATTTTGCAATCATTTATTTCAGAGAGCTTTAAAAAACTCAATGTTACCGTATCAGTTCTTCCGCTCAATCTTTGAGGGTTGATTCAACCTTATCATCATTGAATCAACGCTATATTGATAGAATCAACGCTATAATGATAGAATCAACGCTAAAATGATGGTAAACCCTCTTTTACGCCTCAAACGGGTAATCCCCCCCCCCCGCAACCTTCTAATTTCTCCCATCTAAATTCAACGATGACGCATGACATTTTCTTGGGTTGCTCTGTGCGTTTGTTAATTTGTGTTGTTTTTTTTTTTGTCGCATCTTGCATCTTAATTTTGGCTCATCTGTTGATCTCTACCTTTGAGCAGAAACTAAGAACATTGAGTTCATGGGCGCCGCCACA
>CAXITT010000985.1:135954-146657 GCA_964033795.1 Lymnaea stagnalis
GGGGGGGGGGGTGGCCTTGATTTTGTATTTTTACTCCATTTTTAAAAAAAAAACGTTATTTTTTTTTTTTTTCTATAAAGTTAAAAATTATTTTCTAACCGTCCCCATATCATTGTAACTACTCCACGAGTAGAGCGAGGCTAGGAAGCTACGCCACTGCTTTTAAGTTATTGGGCAAGCTATAAAAAGGTTTTAATTATTTAAAAAACAAAAAAAAAACAACCTTCCGGCCGAATATCGGTTAATGACGGAATTCCCCTCCGAGGCTTTTGCACGGTTCTTTTGTTTAATATCGGCGTGCTCTTTTCTTTTCTCTCTTGCCTTGACCTTCAGCTGGCCAGGGGGTACGCGCAGTGACGTCACACTTTACAGCGCGGCGGGGAGGGAGGGAAGGAGCGGGAAGGAGTGGGGGAAAGAGTCGGGAAAGAGTCGGGAAAGAGTGGGGAAAGAGTGGGGAAGTATAGAAAGGGTGGGGCGGGGAGAGTTTCCCCGGTTCTAGGATTAGTGCCGCCCGGGGCGGGCTAAGAATTTCGCAGCCCCCTTCCACGAAAATCTCTGCAGTTTTCCGAAAATGGTGCCCCTCCAAATAAAGGATAAGGGGGTGGGGGGGGGGAGTACGTCTGCCCTCAACTCCTTCCACGAATGACGTCGATTGACTTAACTCAAAATAATGGCAGACGCGTCTTGTTGACGTGTCGTGCACGTGCGAGGTCATTTCTGATCGATCCCTGCTGTTGGAGAGTTCACAATGATTGCTCGTGGAGTGCTAGGTAGATTGGCGCGAATATAAGATAGTGTGCATAAGATTGCGCGCATTAGATGGTGTGCACAAGATGGTGTGTATGATGTTCGGAATTTGAACAGGCCAGCTGCGAAGAGGTCCTCATGTTGTGACGTCCAGCACAGCGAAACCTTCTTTGAAAATTGGGGCGCAAATACGGTGTGGAAAAGAAAAAAAAAGTGACCATAGGCGACGTCATAAAAACGGAGACAAATTTGTATCCGCCCCCCCCCCCACACCACCCCACCCCCTCATCCCCGCGCAATTGGGAATCAGTGCAGTAAGGTCATGTTTTCCACTTGAACAGTGTATGATTTAGGTTGCTGCACGCTAACCTGGTCTCGCGTAGAGCCACTTCCCAGACCAAACTGCATGCGTTACATTGTTACCTTACACCGGGGATTTCCCCAGGTATAGTGCCTACCGACTGCCAATAATTCTCAAATGATGATCTTGGGCCACCAAATCCCCTATGTTTGTCTGTCTGGGGCTACAGATTTCTTGTGTGAAAAACCGTACGTCCCTGTGCGTTTAACAATTATAGGCAAACGAACTCTAAGCTATGTATAGGCCCACTATGAATGGCATGTCTATCTCAGATGCTTAATAGCGATAGGCAGGTTAAAAACTATAATATGACCACATCATGATTCTCATGGTGATCTCGGATGTTTATTTATGATAAGCAAACTAACTCTAAACTATATGGGCACACTGTGAATGCCATGTTCATCTCAGATGTTCAACTGTGGGATTTAGTGCAACGTGTCGTCATCACGGCAAAGTAGCGACGTCAATGACTCTTAACAACATCATTGCTAACTCATCCGCCGCGCTCTCTTCTATGAATCTTCAAACCCGACCCTGTCAACTTTAATGTGACAGCAGTATCAGCATATTACTAACTCTAATGTTACAGGAGTACCAGCATATTCCCTACTTTAATGTGACAGCAGTATCAGCATATTACCAACTCTAATGTTACAGTAGTACCAGCATATTCCCAACTTTAATGTGACAGCAGTAATCAACATATTACCAACTCTAATGTTACTGTAGTACCAGCATATTCCCTACTTTAATGTGACAGCAGTATCAGCATATTCCCTAACAGGGTTCAATACTTTCACTCTGAACAATGCAGACCGCTAACAAGAATTCAGCGACCCGCCTTTAGTAATGCACCACGGACACGTGACTTGGTGCTTAATCCAATAGATATGGATTTCATGCACTGAACACCGAACGGGAGAGATCTAGACACGCAGGTCATGGCACTTATCTTATCTTATCTTATACTAATACAAATTTCATTGTACACGTCTTATATTAATACACAGGTCATAATGGCACTGGTGCCTCTATAATGCCTGGTAGGAAAAGGAAATCGTCAGAATAAAAGCGACATCTCCTTATCCAGTGTCAACATTCTGATGTTTCCCCCGAAAACTTTCTGGAGTCGATCCGAGCAATCCGCAGCGTTTCTATTAAATGCAATACTGGTTTCTTGATAGGTTTTAAAGTCAGTTTTATTATCAGCCTTGCTGGATGTTAATCCGATAAATAGCACCAAATGTATATTGGCCCTTCTAAACACTGCCGATAAATAGCACCAAATGTATATTGGCCCTTCTAAACACTTCCGATAAATAGCACCAAATGTATATTGGCCCTTCTAAACACTGCCGATAAATAGCACCAAATGTATATTGGCCCTTCTAAACACTGCCGATAAATAGCACCAAATGCATATTGGCCCTTCTAAACACTGAAAACTTTTTCTATGAGGAATTGAGTCATTTCAGAAGTGTCTCCCTTTCATATGATATTGTTTATGAATGTCTCCCTTTCATATGGTCTTGTGAAAAGTGTCTTAAAGTCGCCCTCGCATACCATCTAAAGTATGAGTGTCTCCCTGGCATACGATCTTTTGAATGAGTCCCCCTTGCATAAAATATTTTGAATGAATGCCTCCCTTGCAAATGATCTTTTGAATGAATGTCTCCCTTGCAAATGATCTTTTGAATGAATGTCTCCCTTGCAAATGATATTTTGAATGCATTCCTACCTTGCAAATGATCTTTTGAATGAATGTCTTCCTTGCATATGAACTTGTGCATGAATGGCTCCCTGAAGTATGATCTTGTGTATGAGTTACACTCTAGCATAAGATCATATGTTAGAGACTACGATCATATCCGCGTAACAATGGTAGGACGAAGGCACTCTAATAGTTATGAGTTTAGGGGTTTTGGAGACAGGCTGTCCAAGATCCAGGTCCATACGTCATGTGTCCTTCCTGAAGCCATAAAGAAGGGAAAAATAAAAAATAAATAGTAAAAAAATAAAAAAACTTTTTCAAAAAGACTTTATATCAAAGAGGAGTTGTGTACGCTCTGGCACGTAGAAAATAATTTACAATGCATCATGCAATAAAAGACTGCATAGAAGTGTAGATGAGCCAACCTGTGTGGCCACAGAGAAGTGTTGATGAGCCAACCTGTGTGGCCACAGAGAAGTGTTGATGAGCCAACCTGTGTGGCCACAGAGAAGTGTTGATGAGCCAACCTGTGTGGCCACAGGATTCGAACTGCATGTAGACGAAACGTACGTAGGTTTTTTTTTAAAAATTAATTTGTGAAAATGTTTTCTGCATAGATATTCTTTGCGTAAGATATTTTAAGGATTTAAATTTTTTTTAAAACATTTTAGTCTTAACATTGTCATCTTTAAATTAAGGACTAAATAAATTATTGTTTTTTGTTTTTTTTTAAAATTCAAATCTTAACAAAATCCCGGTTAAAGTGACGTAACTCTTTACCCAGGCATCAAACTAAAATAAATAGATCTGAGCTCACCCACCCGCCCGTTCACTCAACGAAGCAGACGCGGTCAAACACGGCTAATTTGAGCGACAGTTTCCAGCCGCTTCCGTTGACCCAGCATTCTTTTCCAGGCGGAAATGCGAGTAGAGAGAGAGAGTTTCGTTTTTTTTCCCCTTTGTTTTAAGTGCAATGTTCTCACCTAAATCCTTGTCAGTTCTAACCAGGGGCGGCTCAGGGTACCCGCAACTCGGCCAGTTGCCCGCGGCGCCATGTTCTTAACCCGCTATCAACGATCTTCCAAAATAGGGGGGAAAAAAATCATTGCAAGGGGGCGCCATGGGAGAAACATAGAAAGTGCAATCAAAAAAAAGTTTGCTGTTCTTAAGGCTAGGAAAAAAAAAAAGAGAATGTCATCGGTAGACAAATTGTTTATGCCGTCCAAAACAAGTCAAGAAAAACAATTGTATTGGTCATTGTTTTTTGGGTTTAAAAAAAAATTAAAACAGAAACAACCTAATCCCTAGTTGTTGTTTTTTTCGTTGCCCAAATTTGTATGATTATACTTAAAAAGGGGAGCCATAGCTAAGATTGCCCGTGGCGCCAGGAAACCGGAGGGCTTCTAACTCCACGTCTGCTTCACCACACTACGATAGTCATCTGCTGACCTGCCACAAAAATACGTATAGGTGGGCACCTCGGCCTGCCAACGCCGGGGATGTTCAGACTGGGCGGGGAGGGTTAAGGCTGTGCTCATGGGAATGATAATCATTACACGATCTCTCTCATTCACCGCCATCTGAAGACCACTTTATTTTTAAATAGCGCTAATGTTAATTATCAGTTTGGTTGGGCGTCCATCACTCTTCGCATAAATTATCACCTTAAACTGAAAAATAAATGTAACCCTTCGAGTTTCCAAAGTCTCGCACAGCAACATAAGCTATAATTCTTCCTTGCTTTCCATGTAATCCGTGTTTTGCATACACCATTTCGTACGGTAGTAACGGAAGTCACGTGTCGTAATTGAGATTTTGTTAAAACACGTCTGCCTTTCCTTGAACATCGTGTTGTGTTGAGCTACATAGCATTATATGACACCCACGTTATAGCGTCTCCGACACCAAATACATAGCACCGACCCCGAACACATGCCAAAGGCTCGGATTACGCAACTCCGACTCCAAATGCGTGACTTCAAAAAATCCACGGTTCTGTTCTGGCAAGCCGACGTCATGGACTCAGCAGCAACGAAACAAATCCAAACATCTGACAGAAATAAATAGGTCAATAGTACACGATATGTGAACTTGCTAACCTCAGAATAATAGGACTGCAGGATCTGAAGGGGGAGAGCAAAAAAAAACAAAAACCATATCCGAACAGAGGCCTACATTTGCATTCACGCTTAACAGTCTGTCATTTATTCAAATTAAGGTTTTCCTTTAAAAAAAATAAAATATCCTCTCACAGCTTAAGCGCCATTCCCCCCCCCTCTCAACCCAACCTCTCAATCTTAAATTCTTGTCAGCACAGCATAAGTACAACTTGGGGTCACGCTGACACAGCAGAGGCGGATGTCATATTCGCGGGTGATTAGGGTGGGAGCATATAGAATAATACAGTGCAAATATTAACGCCACATGTGGATGACTAACCACTTCGAATGTTCGATTGAAAGCAACAAATAAATCCGGATATTTAAAAACTGTTTAGTGAGCAAAAAAAATTGTGCCTGCAATATCTGACGTCGATTTTGGATTGGGGGGGGGTGGATGTGTGTGGGTGTGTGGGGGTGGGTGTGGGTGTGTGTGGATGTGTGTAAGTGAGTGGGTGTATGGGGTGTGTGAGAGTGTATGGGGTGTGTGTGTGTCAGGATGTGTGTGGGGATGTGTATGGGTGTGTGTGGGTGTGTGTGGGTGTTTTAAATGTTGATATCGGACATTCCATTCAAACTGTTCATATCGGGCATTCCATTTAAACTGTTGGTATCGGACATTCCATTTCAACTGTTAATATCGGACATTCCATTTCAACTGTTGGTATCGGACATTACATTTCAACTGTTGGTATCGGACATTCCATTTCAACTGTTGATATCGGACATTCCATTTCAACTGTTGATATCGGACATTCCATTTCAACTGTTGGTATCGGACATTCCATTTCAACTGTTGGTATCGGACATTCCATTTCAACTGTTGATATCGGACATTCCATTTCAACTGTTGGTATCGGACATTCCATTTCAACTGTTGGTATCGGACATTCCATTTCAACTGTTGATATCGGACATTCCATTTCAACTGTTGATATCGGACATTCCCTTTAACACTCACCAGACGCTAAGCTACGTGTGACACAATTGTAAACGTTCGCATTGTCAGTTCCCGGGGCGCTCAGTCGAACATACCCTCGACCGTTCACCAACTGTATTCAGTTGAACATTCCCTCGATCGTTCACCAATTGTATTCAGTTGAACATTCCCTCGACCGTTCAACAATTGTATTCAGTCGAACATTCCCTCGACCGTTCACCAACTGTATTCAGTTGAACATTCCCTCGACCGTTCCCCAACTGTATTCAGTTGAACATTCCCTCGACCGTTCACCAATTGTATTCAGTTGAACATACCCTCGACCGTTCACCAATTGTATTCAGTCGAATATTCCCTCGACCGTTCACCAACTGTATTCAGTCGAATATTCCCTCGACCGTTCCCCAAATGTATTCAGTTGAACATTCCCTCGACCGTTCACCCATTGTATTCAGTCGAACATTCCCTCGACCGTTCACCAATTGTATTCAGTCGAACATTCCCTCGACCGTTCACCCATTGTATTCAGTCGAACATTCCCTCGACCGTTCACCAATTGTATTCAGTTGAACATTCCCTCGACCGTTCACCAATTGTATTCAGTTGAACATTCCCTCGATCGTTCACCAATTGTATTCAGTCGAACATTCCCTCGACCGTTCACCAATTGTATTCAGTTGAGTATTCCCTTTAAGAACAACAACAACAAAAATAAAATAAAACACGATTCCATCTATATATAAATATACCTTCATTAGCAATGATATATGTTTGTAAAGTTCATTGCTAGCTTGTTAAATTTCCCAATAAATAAATAAATAATAATAATACTTAAACATTTAAAAAAAAAAAAAACTTTAAAATAATGTGCGCTTAGAATAGATGGCATCAATGGAATTTGTCCAAGGAAGAAGTGCACCCAGTTGGGAACCTCCCCGACAGTAAAGTTTGGAAACACTTCTGACAAGAGCGTCATTGATTTAACCGACTTTCGCATTCCGCCGGTGAGTGGCCAAATCGGACAAAGTAAGCCCCCCCCCCCCATCGCCCTCTGTTTCTATATATATTATATTCCTCGCTTATTCTATATTTTTCTCACACTCTCTTTCTCACACTGCCCTCTATTTTTTTCTACTCTATTTCTCTCTTTTTTCGTTCACTCCCTTTCTCTCTCTCTTTCTTTCTCTTTTGCGTTCTCTTCTTTTCTCTCTCTCTCTCTCTCTCTCTGTCTCTCTCTCTCTCTCTCTCTCTCTCTCCCCCTCTCTCTCTCCCCCCCTCTCTCTCTCTCCCTCCCCCTCTCTCTCTCTCTCTCTCTCTCTCTCTCTCTCCCTCTCTCTCCCTCTCTCTCCCCCCCCCTCTCTCTCTCTCTCCCTCTCTCTCTCTCTATCCCTCTCTCTATCTCTCTCTCTCCCCCCTCTCTCTCTCTCTCTCTCTCTTATCCTTTTACTTCGCTCCCTCTTTCCCTCACTTTATCTTTACTTTCTCTCTCGCCCTCTGTTTCTATATATATTATATTCCTCGCTTATTCTATATTTTTCTCACACTCTCTTTCTCACACTGCCCTCTATTTTTTTCTACTCTATTTCTCTCTTTTTTCGTTCACTCCATTTCTCTCTCTCTTTCTTTCTCTCTTGCGTTCACTTCATTTCTCTCTCTCTCTCTCTCTCTCTGTCTCTCTCTCTCTCTCTCTCTCTCTCTCTCTGTGCCAGTCTTTCTATTTCTTTTTCTCTTTCTCTTTGTTTCTCTCTGATACATTCCTTTTTTTCTCTCTTTCTCTCTCTTTCAGCCCTTCCCCCCTACTTTTCTCCCCCTCTCTTACAACAAGGTTATGCCACATTATACAACGTGAGAGAATTAATTCTCCTGAATTGTTTTAGATTAAAACTATAACAAAATGAACATTTCTTCCCACCAATTATGTTTCCATCTTTGTGTGGGTTATAACGACAAATGTGTTGATCAGTGCCAATGTTGTCGTGTATTCACAGTGTTAGAACCAGTTTTTGAGTGGACCCTATTTGGAGTGAACCCTATTTTGAGTGGACGCTATTTGGAGTGAACCCTATTTTGAGTGGACCCTATTTGGAGTGGACCCTATTTGGAGTGAACCCTATTTGGAGTGGACCCTATTTGGAGTGGACCCTATTTGGAGTGGACCCTATTTGGAGTGGACCCTATTTGGAGTGGACCCTATTTGGAGTGGACCCTATTTGGAGTGGACCCTATTTGGAGTGGACCCTATTTGGAGTGGACCCTATTTGGAGTGGACCCTATTTGGAGTGGACCCTATTTGGAGTGGACCCTATTTGGAGTGGACCCTATTTGGAGTGGACCCTATTTTGAGTGGACCCAATTTTGAGTGGACCCTATTTGGAGTGGACCCTATTTGGAGTGGACCCTGTTTTGAGAAATGTCCTCCCACTGGGTTAAGGGCCCAAATTTGTAAACCTACTTTACCCCTATAATTTCCTCCGACAGGCCAAATGTTTGAATTGACTTACACTCACAGATCAATGAGCCCAACGCTCGTTTATTTTAGTTAGCTGGCTGTTTGGTTGCCTGGATGACGCACGCGAGTGGACAAGCTGATTGGTCAACAAACAAAGGAAGTGCAAAACATCAGTTCGGAGAAGAAACAAAAGGAACGCTTGGAGCGCCTGCGCATCCCTTCTGGTACAGACTTCCTTTTAAAATTAATTTATTATAATTATTTATTATTATTTTTATGAAAAAAAATTTACAAACTTTTTTAGGGGTAAAGCGGGAGAGGTGAGGTTTTGGAGAGTGGTGAGGATTGGGAGAGGGGTGAGGATTTGGAGAGTGGTGAGGATTGGGAGAGTGGTGAGGATTGGGAGAGTGGTGAGGATTGGGAGAGTGGTGAGGATTGGGAGAGTGGTGAGGATTGGGAGAGGGGTGAGGATTGGGAGAGTGGTGAGGATTGGGAGAGTGGTGAGGATTGGGAGAGTGGTGAGGATTGGGAGAGTGGTGAGGATTGGGAGAGTGGTGAGGATTGGGAGAGTGGTGAGGATTGGGAGAGTGGTGAGGATTGAGAGAGTGGTGAGGATTTGGAGAGTGGTGAGGATTGGGAGAGTGGTGAGGATTGGGAGAGTGGTGAGGATTTGGAGAGTGGTGGTAGCTCTAAGGGTGTTTGGTAGTTTTGCAGATGTGAGGATTGCTCGCGCGCGCGTGTGTGTGTGTATGGGGGTGGGTGAGGGTTGGGATATCCTCACATCCGTCAATGACAACACCTCGTTTAGAACAGAGCGCCGAAGCCCCTCTTAAGTGATGCACGCGGTCAGAAACGAAGTAAGTCGATGATGGACGCCCCGGACACTTGATGGTGCCACGACTCTAACAGTCTCGGAGACACATCCGCGACACTCTCAGCTCAGGTCACCGTTAAATGGATTAAGGGTTACTTAGAAGAGCTTTTGCTTCGGCTACTAATGGTATGTGCGTAAGCATAAGCGGGTAAAAAAAAAGTGGGGAGGGGTTGGGTAGATGTGGTAAATAAAAATTAAAAAAAATTGGGTGCCCTTTTTTCTCGATATAACATTTAAGATTTGATGACCCCCCCCTCCCTGGTCCCTCCAGATATAACGGATGCAAGGCTCCGGTGTCTCCCGATAGTTACGCTGTTCACGAGGCACGTTTTGGGAGGGGGGGGTGTTTCATATTCGGGAAGAAAAAAAAAACTTATTGACAAACTATGGCCTGCCAAATAATGTCAACCCACAAACCCATTATTTTCAACAACCCACAAACCCATTATTTTCATCAACCCACAAACCCATTATTTTCATCAACCCACAAACCCATTATTTTCAACAACCACATACCCATTATTTTCATCAACCCACAAACCCATTATTTTCAACAACCCACAAACCCATTATTTTCATCAACCCACAAACCCATTATTTTCAACAACCCACATACCCATTATTTTCATCAACCCACAAACCCATTATTTTCATCAACCCACAAACCCATTATTTTCATCAACCCACAAACCCATTATTTTCATCAACCAACAATCTCATTATTTTCGTCAACCCTCAAACCCATTATTTTCATCAATCAAATATATCAAATCACATTTTGACTAGCCTGGCGCCCAGGGACATCTACCCTCCTGTCCCCCCTCCTTAGCTACGCCTTTGATCCCAATTATTTTTACACCGCAGGTTTATTGCATCAACTATTTCCTAAACACACAAGAAAATGATACGCACCAAACGCACTTAACAGTAATTTTGAGTACGGTACCTGATTTAAGCGCGGTTATCGTGAATTTTAGTTTGCACGCCACCGACAATCTGATAGTATAGCGTTAGTTATCAAAGTTTTTACAGAGAGAATTACGTATTTTTGATTGAACGTCTACATTCTTGTCCTATCCGACCCGTGGTAGGGGCGCCGAATGCTGTCACTGGATATCGCGGTTCATTAACCTTGGGGCGTGTGTCCGACATTTCTGACCCCCTTGCGTGTACATACCGTACTTATTTGGACCGTTCACACAACATGATCTCCCCTGGCCCGCATTGTCTATGTATCCGTCCACGTGTGCCTCGGGCAAGACTTAGAAAAAAATTTAAAGATTTTCTCCCCCCCCCCCCTCCGCCGCCCTATATAAAAAAAATAATAATTAAACGATCTTCCCTCCCCCCCCCCCCAACCAAGATTTCCAATAAAGATGTCGGTTAAAAAAAAAACAAAACAACTTACAATAGCAACAACAAACCTCAGATTTTAACTTAAAATTTAAGCTAATACAAC
>CAXITT010000985.1:147428-165247 GCA_964033795.1 Lymnaea stagnalis
CCCCCCCCCCCCCCCCGATTTCCAACCACAAAATAGGGTCATGTTGCATACAGCTGTGACATGATAGTTTTGACATGGTCGGGTGGTGACATGATTGGGTGGTGAAATGATTTGGATGTGACATGATTTGGATGTGACATGATTGGGTGCTGGCATAATTGGGCTGTGACATGATTGGATAGTGACATGAATAGGTTGTGATATGTTTGGATGGTGACATGAATGGGTTGTGATATGTTTGGATGGTGACATGAATAGGTTCTGACACGATTGGATGGTGACATGAACAATAGGTTGTGATATTTTTGGATGGTGACATGCATAGGTTGTGATATGATTGGATGGTGACATGAATAGATTGTGATAAGTTTGGATGGTGACATGAATAGGTTGTGATATGTTTGGATGGTGACATGAAGAGGTTCTGACACGATTGGATGGTGACATGAAGAATAGGTTGTGATATTTTTGGATGGTGACATGCATAGGTTGTGATATGATTGGATAGTGACATGAATAGGTTGTGATATGATTGGATGGTGACATGAATAGGTTGTGACATGTTTGGGCTGTGAGATGATTGGGTTGTGACATGTTTGGGCTGTGAGATGATTGGGTTGTGTCACGATGGGGATGTGACAGCATTGGGCGGTGACATTATTTTGCAATGACATAAATGGGATCGTGACATGATTGGGCGGTGACATGATTTGGCTTTGACATGATTGGGCTTCGATATGATTGGGCTTTGACATGATTGGTCTTTGACATGATTGGGCTTTGACATGATTTGGCTTCGACATGATTGGGCTTTGACATGATTGGGCTTTTACATGATTGGGCTTTGACATGCTTGGGCTTTGACATGATTGGGCTTCGACATGACTGGCCTTTGACATGATTGGGCTTTGACATGATTGGGCTTTGACATGCTTGGGCTTTGACATGATTGGGCTTTGACATGATTGGGCTTTGACATGATTGGGCTTTGACATGATTGGGCTTTGACATGATTGGGCTTTGACATGATTGGGCTTTGACATGATTGGGCTTTTACATGATTGGGCTTTGACATGCTTGGGCTTTGACATGATTGGGCTTCGACATGACTGGCCTTTGACATGATTGTCTTCGGCATGATTGGGCTTTAACATGATTGGGCTTCGACATGATTGGGCTTCGACATGATTGGTAGATTAAATATGCAATGGTGTAAACTTTTTTGTGCAGGGTGGGCGGGGGGAGGGGTCGCTGAGGGGAGGGGTCTTGTGACCTTTCCCTCTTGCGAACCAACCCAATAGTGACGTAACACTGTCCTGATTGACACCGTGAACCGCCCTGTTTAATCACTAGCGAGCACACCAGCACGAGGACACGTCGGTCTTTCGCAACACTGGTTCTGTTAGGGGTAGGTTCGAGGCGGGTGCAGTGTTATCCTTCGGGTTCTCGTTCCCTGGGTGTTGTGGGACCATACCCGGAGGGCCGTGATCCGGGTATTACAATATAATTCTGGAATTATCTAAAGGAAACGAAACATTATTTTCATTTTCACAATTTTTTTTTCTGTTTTATTTAGCAAAGTTTCCCCGGGTGTGTAATACTCGGCCTTTCCGGGTACCCGGGGACTAAAACGTATGTGGGCTATATATATATATGATGCGAGCAGCAATTGTGTCATTTGAAAGTTTACAAACAATAGTGTTATTTGACAGTTTACAAAGAATAGTGTCATTTGACAGGTTACAAACAAAAATATCATTTGACAATTTACAAACAAAAGTGTCATTTGACAGTTTACAAACAATAGCGTCATTTGACAGGTTACAAACAATAGCGTCATTTGACAGGTTACAAACAATAGCGTCATTTGAAAGGTTACAAACAAATGCGTCATTTGACAGTTTAAAAACAATAGCGTCATTTGACAGGTTACAAACAATAGTGTCATTTGACAGGCTACAAACAATGGTGTAATTTGACAGGTTACAAACAATAGTGTCAATTGACAGGTTACAAACAATAGTTTCATATGAAAGTTTACAAACAATAGTGTCATTTGACAAGTCACAAACAATAGTGTCATATGACAGTTTACAAACAATAGTGTCACTTGACAGTTTACAAACAATAGTGTAATTTGACAGGCTACAAACAATAGTGTCATTTGACATTTTAAAACAAGCAATAGTGTAATTTGACTGCCTACTAGCAGCCATAGTATATTTTTGAAAGTTCACCAGCAGCAATTTTACAATTTGACAACTCACTAGCAGCGATAGCATAATTTGACAGTGTCAAAGAGAAGTGTAGCACACCGACCAACGTTTGCAGCCAAAGTGAGCGCCCCATGAGCACATTCTCTCGGCAAAGCGATAACAGTGGGGGATACCAGCATGACGTATGGAATAATGACTCACAGGTTGCCAGGTGTTCTCTGAGTTCATGACACGAGGAGGCGCACTAAACGACCTTCAATTCCAGCCACGCCCACAGTTCTCATTCTCCGGTGAAATTTTTTGAACCAGTTAGCGATTTCCATAATAAATCAAACGGCCCATAAAAACATTTTTTTTTCGTATAAATCCTTTATGCCAGGCCCGCACAACTCACAATGTGAGGCGGGCCGTAATACGTCATGAAATAAAAAATTGTGCGGGTCGAAAGATAATAGGACAGGGGGGGGGAGGGGGGAGCTATTATTATTATTAAGCAAATAATAATAATAAAGAAATAGAGGCCGACCGAATTTCGGCTTCGGCTTCGGTTTCGGCGCCGAAAGTGGCCATTTCATCCCTTTCGGCCAAGTTTCGGTTTCGGCCGAAACTGGAAAGTTAACTTTCGGCTTAATTTCGGTTTCGGCCGAAAGAGAAAAGTTAACTTTCGGTTTTTCTTCGGTTTCGGCCGAAATTGACTTAGACTTTCGGCTTTGGCCGAAATTTACTCAGGTTTTCGGTCATTTAATACTAAGCGAAAGCGATATTTTACAACAAACTAAGCGACGTTTAAGAACAAATTAAGCGATCTTTGAGAACAAACTAAATGATATTTAACAACAAACTAAACGACATTTATGAACAAACTAAACGATCTTTAAAACAAACTAAGCGATCTTTAAGAACTATCTAAGCGATCTTAATCTAAGCGATCTTTAATAACAAACTAAACGATCTTAAAGAACAAACTAAACGATTTTTAAGACCGAACTAAATGATCTTTAAGAACAAAACAAATGATCTTTAATGATTTATAAGAATAAACTAAGCGATCTTTAACAGAAGACTAAATGTTCTTTAAAAACAAACTGAAAGATATTTAAGAACAACTTAAGCGATCTTTATGAAAAAACTAAGCGAATTTACAACAAACTTCAGTCCCTGTGATATTTAAATGGCGGCATTCGGTGTGCCACGCCTTAAAGTAACTCAAAAGATCTCCAATAAAATGAAATGACCGTTTTAGGACACAGGAGGTGTTATCTAAAACAATTTTTGACGCAGGCGTTTCTGGTCATAGTTTTCAGTGGTCTTGGAACCATTGAGACAGTACACGTCATTATAATATTTATGATTATTATTTTGTTTGTTGTGCAGGTCTCCTTTTTAGACATTGCCACGCGATGTGAGCGCAGACGTCCTGATAGCTGCGAAGCGTGCTTGGGACAGCGCGGGTCGGGTTTGGGTTCTCGCGTTGTTAAAAACATGATGGAGAGGGAAAAAAGAAAGAGGGTGGGGTTAAATTTGACCGAGTTTCAACACTGACCAAGATGAGACTTCCTCCAGGCGTTTTTAAAAGAGTTGTTCCCTTGTTGCCCGTGTGTGTGTTTATTCGGTGGTGTTTTTTGTGTGAGAGTAGCTTTGAGTCCGTGCGTGTGTGTGTGTGTGTGCGCGTGCGTGCGTGCGTGCGTTCGTGTGTGTGCGTGCGTGCGAAAGAGTGGAAACTCTGAATTGAAACCAGGAGCCAGAATGATAAATAAATTGATCGTGGGCACCTCAAATATAAGGAGAAGAAGAAGAGAGCGACTGTGCGTGTGATGCAGGGTTTTTGATTCACAGAGAAGGAGACACGAGACGTGGAGAGGAAATTCTGGAGAAAAAAAATACTTATCAAAATTATATTACATGTTGTTGATATTTTTTTCATCGATGTGAAAAACTGTCGGACAAAATCGATAGGAAAACGGGTCCTCGGATTTTTGCCGCCCCGCGCATAATCTCATGAGCGTGACTACGGGGCACAGGGGTACAGGCTGAACCTGATGACAACCGCACAGTCAGTGACAGTCAGTGACAGTCAGTGACAGTCAGTGACAGTCAGTGACATCCATGGAAAATGTGCGAATTTGATTGCTCTCGCTCGAATCGGTTACATATCAAAACAATTTTAAATAAAAAAGGTGGGTGCCACCAGAGCAAGGTGCCACCAGATCCAGAAGCCCCAAGAGTCAGGTGCCACAAGAGCCAGGCATCACCAGAGCCAGGTGCCACCAGAGCAAGGTGCCACCAGATCCAGAAGCCCCAAGAGTCAGGTGCCACAAGAGCCAGGCATCACCAGAGCCAGGTACCACCAGTGCAAGGTGCCGCAAGAGCCAGATGCCGCAAGACCCAGCTGCCACAAGACCCAGGTACCACAAGAGCCAGGCGACACCAGAGTCAGGTACCACAAAGGTCAGATGCCACAAGAGCCAGGTGCCACAAAAGCCAGGTACCACCAGAGCAGGCAGACTTAAAGGACATCGATGGGGGAAGTCATGAGGGCCTGACACATTAGCTGACCTCACTGGGTAACACCAGTCTTAGTGACGTCACTGCATACCCCCACCTTGCTACCTCAGTTTAAATATAAATTAACGTTAGGCCTATATGCTGGTAGAATTAAAACTTTTCGCTCCCACCCCCCCCCCCCCCCCACAAAAAAAAAAAATAAAAAAAAAAAAAAAAACATACCCCCACCTTGCTACCTCAGTTTAAATATAAATTAACGTTAGGCCTATATGCTGGTAGAATTAAAACTTTTCGCTCCCCCCCCCCCCCCCCCAAAAAAAAATATATAAGAAATAAAAATAAAAAATCTGGAAACTTTACTTCTATTATCAAGACCTTCATGCGTGGCTGCGATCAAACTAAATTGTCAAGGTTATAAACCAGGCTTAACAAAATAAATCTTAATCCTACGTCAGCGGCTTAACTAGGAGGGTGCGGGTAGCACCATCTCAGGTGGGGGGGGGGTGACACCAAATTGAAAAATTGCATATTTACAGAGCACACGCTGCTCGCTCTAACCAAAGTGTGTAAAGGGATAATCGACCACATGTAAACTAATGTTCCACACATGCAACCAATCAAAATGAGGGCTTCATTAAAAGTTCAAGGTTACTGCTTCAGAAATGAGCTGAACCTTGTCACAAATGACTGGGGCGGGGGTTAACAACAGAGCCCCATTGTTCTTCGGATAATTTATGGGGTGGACGGAAATTGATGTGATTTTGGGGAGGGAATTGTTAGGCGCATGGGGTAAAGTTAATAGATTCTCGCATCTTTTAGAGTAGGGGATGTTTCTTTCCAAAACATTATGTCTCGGGCCTTCGAGACTTCGCGTGACAATTTTGGTGCTGACGACGGAAGTTCCTAATTGACCGGAAATGAGGGGGGTATGGATGGGCTAATAGCTAGCATTCCTGGACCACCTAGGGACGTAGATAATGGGATATGGGATAGAAGATAGAGCTCTTCGTGACATAAGGCGGAGTCAGGGATTCGTGGACGGTGATTATGAAGTTGTAGACGCAGCGGTACTAGATATATTCAAGGACAGAACCTGTGATTGACCGTTAGTCAAGTGTTTGAATTAGGGAAGAAACTTTACTGAATTTATTATGTTCATCAATACAAATTTTGTCTATAACTGCAGCTGGGGAGCTGCTCGATCATGCGTTAGTGTTCTGGGTTTTCTTCATTGTACTTCTCAACGCCTGGACTAGTGAACCATCACAGAGAGGAACGGCCCCGTATTATTCACAGCACCAACCCAATACCATTTGGTACATGATCATGAATACGGGCCTTACCCTCAAAATACCATCTCATCTATGACAAACCTATAATTAAGTCAGAAAAACACTGTTTTGACCATGATTCAACGCCGATGGAAGTGTTCGGTAACGTTCGTAAGTGGCAGGAAGCTAGAGTTAACTAAATTCTGAGAAATAAATCTTTCCATTGATACCAAAGACGATGTGGTCCGGCGATTCTTAGTACATGTATTGCTAAAAACATATCTTTTTAAACTGCACTAAAAACATATCTTTTTAAACTGCACTAAAAACATATCTTTTTAAATTATACTAACCTGACTGATTCCCCTCCTCTGACCGATAAATGATCTTGCTGGCTGCCGTCCATGGTTTGCCTTGTAAAAGTTATGTGGTGGGGTGGGTGAATATACATTGCTGTACTTTATTTCATAAATGTATTTTATTTTAATGTCATGATTATGTCTCTTTTGATAAATTTTTTATGTACAGCGCGGTGAGCCCAGCCCTAGGCTGGGGTACCGCGCTATAAAATACCTCTTATTATTATTATTATTGACTCGGTACAAATTAAAAACATTTAAAAAATGACTTTTTATCCATTTATTGCTTTAACAAAATAATATTTTACAAAATGTTCTAATACATTTTAATAACTGATTTAAAGTTATTTAAATATTTAAAAAAAAAAAAAAGGTTTTAGAAATCAAATATTTCGAAAACCCAAAAATACTCAAAAATAATTTTNATGCGGGGTTGCGGACCACACCGGGTGATACCATCCAAGAAGGTTACATCACATTGAAAAAATGCATATTGCCCACTGCTCGGTCGAACCAAATTTTACAAAAGGATAACCAATCACTATTACATTTCCCCACACACATATAACCAATCCAAATGCTTGCTTTATCAAAGTAGATGGTTTTTGCGTCAGAAATGAGTTGATCCTAAATTTATGTCAGAAAAACACAGTTTTGACCATGATTCAACGCCGACTGAAGTGTTCGATAACTTTGTAAGGGCAAAAGACGCTATATGTATCTAAAGTCTGGGAAATAAAGCTTTCCATTTATACCAAAACGATGTGGTGGGGCGATTTTAAGTACATTAATTGAATCAGTAACCATTAAAAAAATTTAAAAAATTACTTTTTATCCATTTTTTTCTTTAAAAAAAAAATATTTTACAAAATGTTTTAATACATTTTAAAAACTGATTTAAAGTTATTTAAATATTTAAAAAAAAAAAAAAGGTTTTAGAAATCAAATATATCGAAAACCCAGAAATACTCAAAAATAATTTTCGCCGATACATCACTCGCACCGCCCCCCCCCCCTTTTTTTTGTCATTTGAGTATGATTGTCATACATCACAAAGTCTCTAACATGCTGTCTGTGATTTCACGTTTATCTACTACCTTTACCTTTGGCGTGATCTACTTGAGGAAGTTAACCTTACACAGAAGTATCTGCAGACTAAAGACTCTTGACAAAATGTTGACCAACCAAGAGGCCCTTAAAATGTGTTTCTCGGTGGAACATGCTAGTGAAAAGGCACGTTGAATAACAGACCAATGTGGATTTTTTGGTAGAGAGAAGATTAAGATTTAAGAATATAAGGCAGGAGAACTATTTACGGTGCACCATCGGACAGTCAACGCTCTTTGATTTGGCTCTACCATCAATTAAAAGATATTGATTTGATCAAGTGATTGACATATTTGCGGCTTTGAAACCAGGAAAGGAAAATTTTAAATAAATTGAATTTAATTTCAAAATAACTATAACTTTGCTGGTTAAAGTTCTTAAATACATTCACCTCCTGACCTTTAATTAATTTGTTATTGCTCTTGTCATTGTTATACTGTGGATTCATTTTAATAAGAAGAAATCCATCGTGGAAATCGGAGAAAAAAAAAAAGGGGGGGGGTTGGCACCATGAGTTAACCCCACCACGCTGACACCAACCCATTTGCTGGTTAAAGTTCTTAAATACATTCACCTCTTGACCTTTAATTAATTTGTTATTGCTCTTGTCATTGTTATACTGTGGATTCATTTTAATAAGAAGAAATCCATCGGGGAAATCGGAGAAAAAAAAAAAGGGGGGGGGGTTGGCACCATGAGTTAACCGCACCAGGCTGACACCAACCCTAGCTACGCCACTGCCCTAAACATGAGTTAACCGCACAGGGCTGACACCAACCCTAGCTACGCCACTGTCCTACAATGCTTGACCTCTCACCGAGTTTCATAGCGATCCCCTCTGGGGTTTTACCGTGTTTGCTCAGCATCAAGAACGGGGACATCCCATGTACAATCTATTTATACATAGAACTGGAATCACCTGATCTGACTGCGGGCGGACGACTTGCCCCGGGCATTCTGGGCAGAAACTATTTATAAACACATTTTCCCAACCAGGTAGAAAATACGTCATTAACATACAAAAAAACAAAAAAACAAAACAAAAAAACAACAACCGTCCAAACAAATTAATATCTGGGTTAATTTCTCTGAATGCATATTGCTTTATTTTTTTTTAAGAGTGGGAGGGGGTATGGTAGTAGTAGACAGTTCGACATTGGCTGCATCATCCAAGTTGGAAATATCAATTTGTTTTAAATCCCATAATATTTCTTTAAATCATCTGACAGAAATTTTAGATGGTCGACAATAACAAGCATATCGATATCAGTCACTTCGCATTTTTTGAGCATATAAAACTTTTTTTCAAATTTCTGACATAATTCAATAAATGGAATGAAACCAAATATCTTCACTTTTGCATGGACATGAATTTTATTAGCTCGTTGAAGTTGGTTATTTAATATGTTTAGTTTTACGAGATATCCGCTAAAAAAACCCCTCACAAATGCTGTACCAACGACCGTTTAATAGGTACTTCATTTCAGCGTTTTCACCTAAAAAAATCACCACGAGTATCAAAGAGTTCCACACATCTTTTTTAAGTAGTTCCAAGAGATACCTTACTTCAGTGTCAAGTCAAAGTCTCACATGCTCTGCATTTTGTTCTTCACAAAATAGCTTGAACAGAGGCTCACATAGGCGTTAGCTTCAATCGCCTTGTTACACTTAAGAACTGGATTTAGTACTTCGTTAAGGACAGGCGAAATATTTTTAGCAACCAAGTTCTCACTGTGAATAACACATTGCACAAGTGTGTGCTCATCCTTCATCAATCTTAAACAGCCATTTTTCTTGCCCATCATAGTATGAACACCTTCTGCAACACATTATATTATATTTTACATTGGTATGTTGTTGACATTTAAGTAATGTTTTAGCTTCTTGTATATATATATATATATATCTTTGGCAGTATGGGTGCCTTCTGATGATTTACGTAACAACATTTCTTCAACCAAATATCCTGTATCATAATATATCTAAATTAAGTTATCAGTACGGCCCCACTGCCTCTCAAAGATTCCAATATCTTCACTCATTTCGTCTATCCTTCTGCTAACCGTAGTGTTACTGAGTGGCACGTCTTTCACGTCTTTGTCATCTTTTTTTCAGAACCGTTTTAAGAAATTCTGATATTGATGGTTTGATTAAATTCCCTCCTATAGTATGATTTCCCCCCACCCCCCCCCCCCCCCCCCCCACATTTAGCATTGAGTAAAGAAATTTCATAACTAGCCTCAAGAGTTGATTTCACAGCTGCAGTATGAGTAGCAAACACATAATTAACTAATATGAGCTCCATGTTTGGCCTTCAAGTGCGCCTCCAGACGACTTCGTGCCATTGATTTGATGGACCAGCGTTGTAGGCAGAAACGACAGAAAGGTGAGCTTCCATCATGAACAGCTTGCAGGAGTCCGAATTTTAAATATTCCTCCGATTACTGAAATCCTTTTTTTTTTTTTTTGTAAGGGGGGGGGTTTTATTTTATAAAACTACTTTTTTTTTTTTGGGGTTGAAGGAAAATTAAATAGAAAATAAAAAAAAAAAAAAAAAAAAAAAATAAAAAAAAAAAAAAAAAAAAAAAAAATTAAAAAAAAAAAAAAAAACAGCAATAACTTTACTAAATTTACTATTGATACACAATTATTTTTGTTACTACGGAAATTTAAAAAAAATTGCCTACTGAGACTAGTGACCTATTTTTATCGCTTATTGTAAATTGAAATTCTAACGACTCTACTTTTAAAATGCAAGTAAAATCACAAGAGATGGTTGTTTTCAAGGGGCGTGGGCCCCATGTTGGGAAACATCGCTTTAGACTGGAGTCAGGTGTGATGTCACGCAGTGTGACTGAAGGCCAGCGGTTTAAACAAGTGCGTTTCGGGTTTTTTTCCAGTCAAGTCTCCGGGCAACCATCTCCATCACAGTGTTGGGGGCAGCCATCTCCATCAGAGTGTTCAAGGCAGCCATCTCCATCACAGTGTTCCGGACAGCCATCTCCATCAGAGTGTTCAGGGCAGCCATCTTCATCACAGTCTTCAGGTGGACCAACGCTGAATTTACGCCCCTGGTTCACCACCACTGCTCCAGATGGACCAAGGTTGTAGCTACGCCACTGGTTTCCCACCACTGCTCCAGGTGGACCAAGGCTGTAGCTACGCCCCTGGTTTCCCACCACTGCTCCAGGTGGACTAAGGCTGTAGCTACGCCCCTGGTTTCCCACCACTGCTTCAGGTGGACCAAGGCTGTAGCTACGCCCCTGGTTTCCCACCACTGCTCCAGGTGGACCAAGGCTGTAGCAACGCCCCTGGCTTCCCACCACACACTGCTCCAGATGGACCAAGGTTGTAGCTACGCAACTGGTTTCCCACCACTGCTCCAGGTGGACCAAGGCTGTAGCTACGCCCCTGGTTTCCCACCACTGCTCCAGGTGGAATAAGGCTGTAGCTACGCCCCTGGTTTCCCACCACTGCTTCAGGTGGACCAAGGCTGTAGCTACGCCCCTGGTTTCCCACCACTGCTCCAGGTGGACCAAGGCTGTAGCAACGCCCCTGGTTTCCCACCACTGCTCCAGGCGGACCAAGGCTGTAGCTACGCCCCTGGTTTCCCACCACTGCTTCAGGTGGACCAAGGCTGTAGCTACGCCCCTGGTTTCCCACCACTTCTCCAGGTGGACCAAGGCTGTAGCTACGCCCCCCCCCTCCTCACTTGGTGGGGGGACTGCTGTGAACGTGCCAATAATAATGCAGGGGCAGAGAGTTCTACACGTAATGTGTACGATTTGTTGAAAGGTGCAGTCTGTGTGTGGGTGTGTGTGTTTGTGTGGGTATGTGTGTTTGTGTGGGTATGTGTGTTTGTGTGGGTGTGTGGTTCGTGGGTGTGTTGGTGGGGTGGTATTTATAGCAAAAACAAAACCTTCCCTTCCGCATGAAATCACGGCTATGACCTCTCTTTGCTGACATGATGACCTCTCTTTACTGACATAATGACCTCTCCTTGCTGATATTAAGTCGTGACCTTATTTTTTTATTCACAATGACGATCAACACGAAATTTACCAATTTGCCCAGGTTTACAGTGACGGCGCCCTTAGGGGAAATGGGGTGAGGCAAGGGTTCTCACTGCGCACGTAGGTCTACATTCTGGGATCCCTGTCCGCGTAATAAATCATCATCATCAGTGGTACTACAGCCTACAAGAGAATGCCTATTAACAGAAGCTATCGAGACTAACCTGAAGACACTTCGCTTAATGATAAGAATACTACCAGACCTGTAGAAGTCATCTAAAAGTGAAAGACACCCCTCTATTTGAGAACTCTTGAAACTTAGTAACTGTTACTGCAGCCACAATGAAACAACTGGAGGACAATCCCTCTGACAGTAGATAAAAAGAAAACTTAGTAAAGCTCCTAAAAACATGATCAGATTTAGAAATGCATCAAATAGAACACATTGGCATTAGGCCTAATTTTTTTTTTTATTATGGACCAATCTTGACGAAGGCGAAATGGCGGTGGCACGATTGAGGATAACACTTCGAGATGACTTGGTGAATGACTTGGTGAATGACTTGGTGAATGACTTGGTGAATGTCTTGGTGAATCACTTTGTGTATGACTTGGTGAATGACTTGGTGGAGGACTTGGTGAATGACTTGGTGAATGACTTGGTGAATGACTTGGTGAATCACTTGGTGAATCACTTGGTGAATGTTTTGGTGAATGACTTGGTGCATGTCTTGGTGAATGACTTGGTGAATGTCTTGGTGAGTCGCTTGGTGAATGACTTGGTGAATCACTTGGTGAATGTCTTGGTGAATGACTTGGTGAATGTCTTGGTGAATGACTTGGTGAATGTCTTGGTGAATCACTTTGTGTATGACTTGGTGAATGACTTGGTGAATGGATTTGGCACAACGAGATTAGGATTTTTGTTTCCCACCGATAGAAGCTGGGATAATAGGAAACACATAACAGTTACAGTCTACTGTGACACATTCACAAAGTGAAATTTTCACTAGCTGATGTAAATGCCACCATTTATGACGAAGGTTTGCCTCGAAAGAATAGATCACTGAGAAACATTTTTTGATGTGAACTGGTGTTCATATTTTCCTCAAGCCGTTCATCACAATAAAAGATTATGATAAAACAGTCAATATAAGAAAGAAAATGACTTATTTGCTCATATTTATCCATTCTACATGCACTGTGCTGTCTTTCAATTTAAAAGGGCAAAGTCACCCCCACTTTTCCTTGGGTTTGAAAAATGTCAAAAAACCTTTAATTATCCACTTCACCTGATCATTAAACCATGACTTAATCAAACTATGACTTAATCAAACTATGACTTAGTCAAACTATGACTTAATCAAACCATGACTTAATCAAACTATGACTTAATCAAACTATGACTTAATCAAACTATGACTTAATCAAACTATGACTTAATCAAACTATGACTTATTCAAACTATGACTTATTCAAACTATGACTTATTCAAACTATGACTTAATCAAACTATGACTTATTCAAACTATGACTTATTCAAACTATGACTTAATCAAACCATGGCTTAATCAAACCATGAATTATTCAAACTATGACTTAGTCAAACTATGACTTAATCAAACTATAAAAACAAAATGCAGGTACCCACTCTGTACATTAGCACCTTTGTGTTCGATTTTAGATCAGTTAACATGTTGAACAAGCACCATAAAGGCAAACTATAGGCAAAGTGACCCCGATTCATCGTTTTCACATAGCTCACGGCCTGATTCAAGTTCAGCAAGTCAGTTGGCGTGTTGACCTATTTTTCCTCGTAGCCCTTGAAAAGCCACGTCGCTCAGCCCCCAGTTTGAGAAACCCTGGTCCCCCAGGTGATGCGCTCCCAACAGTCTTTCAATATGTGTTACTGATACAAGTTACACAGTGAATTTAAAAAAAATAAAAAAATAATGGCTAACATTATGACTATGACATTCCAGGCCACTTGCTCCTGTTACTATCATATCGCGCCACCACACAAACTCACCAACAAGAGCAACAACGCCACAACGATACCAAGTAACGGCACCCAGAGCCTTCAGGTGCGTCCTGCAATGTCTGCGATTGCAAGGTAGGGGTATCATTTCAGGTGGGGGGGGGGTTCAGGGGGGGGCAAAACCAAAACTTGGTCGGTTTGTTAAGTTATTTATAACTGGAGTCTCCACAGTACTTATTAATTTAAATAAAACCTGCGATGTAAGGGGGGGGNAAAGTGACCCAAGCGGAAGGGGGGGGGGGGGCTACCAAAGTCACGCTACAGCTCTGACTGCACCACAACTCGATACACAAACATCGCTTCACAAAAAAAAAAAAAATTTTCCTACTTGACACCATTATAAACACCAGACAACATAAAACGCAAACACGCACACAATTATTGTGGGATTTCATAATTCGACCCACTCCCTGAACCCCCGCTGTTTGGCAATTTAATTTAATGCACACTCCCTGGCCGCTATCTACAATGTACACTCTCTGATCCTCGTAGCGGCAAGCTTGTAAAATGTACTTTATGAGACGTTGCATGCCAAGCACCAGAGGCGTACCCGGGACATAATATGGCGTGCCCAGGACATAATATGGCGTGCCCAGGACATAATATGGCGTACCCAGGACATAATATGGCGTACCCAGGACATAATATGGCGTACCCAGGACATAATATGGCGTTCCCAGGACCATACTATGGCGTACCCAGGATATACTATGGCGTACCCAGGACATAATAGGGCGTTCACGAAAACAGATAAAATTGTTTCCTTTTCAAACTTAAGAAAGCATGTTGTTGTTGTTGTTGTTGTTATTGATGTTGTTGTTGTTGATGTTGTTGTTGTTGTTGTTGATGTTGTTGTTATTGATGTTGTTGTTGTTGTTATTGATGTTGTTGTTGTTGTTGATGATGTTGTTGTTGTTGATGTTGTTGTTGTTGTTGATGTTGTTGTTATTGATGTTGTTGTTGTTGTTGTTGTTGTTGTTGTTGTTGATGTTGTTGTTATTGATGTTGTTGTTGTTATTATTGATGTTGTTGTTGTTGTTGATGATGTTGTTGATGTTGTTGTTGTTTTTTAAATACTTAATTTCGATCATTTAGTTTTCAGGGGCAGACAAGTGTGCAGCAGTTTGACATACCGGTGTTCATTGAGGTAAACTTAAAAAAATGGCTGCGGCTGTTCGGACCCGGTAACAGAAGTTAGGTTTATTTAAAAAAAAAACATAAAAAATATTATTGTAGGGTTTGTACAAATAAATTTGATATCAAATGAAAGATAATTGAATGGACTATAAGTTTGTAAACTTAATTCTTCAGTTTAACTAAAATAAACTACCACAAATGACATCCGAATAGTATATAGTCTAAAGGGACCCGGGTTCGAATAGCGGCGATGCTTGTCCGGGTCCATTTTTACTAAATGCTAGTCAGATGTCATTTGTGGTAGTTTATTTTAGTTAAATTAAAGAATTAAGTTTACAAACATATAGGCCATTCAATTATCTTTCATTCGATACCAAAGTTTATCTTACAAACCCAACAATAACATTTTAAACATTTTTGTACCCCAACCTCTCACTTCTGACAGCTAGGTCCGAATAGTCCTTTCGAAAATAAAAACCAAATTAATATAAATTTTAAAATATCAAAATACTTTCTCCGGGTTACCGATTTTCCCGCCCCTTTCAAGTGGCGCCCATGGCAGGTGGCGTGTCTTACCATACCCTAGTTACGCCTCCGCCCACGTCTGTTCATCATGGTGTTACAATCAGTGGCGTAGCTAGGGTAAGTGACACCCGGGGTGGGCTAAGATTTGTGCCGCCTCCTTCCACAATAATTTTTTTTTAAAAATCAGTGTTTGGCTGCAAATGACGCCCCACAATTTAAAGTAAAAAAACACCCCCCCCCCCCAAAGAATGGTCACCCCCTTCGCCCCCTTCATACGGCACTGGTTACAATACACACTAGATCTGTGGTTCTCAACCTTCTAAATGCCGCGAGGAAGGGGCACCCGGGGGGGGCTAAGATTTGTGCCGCCTCCTTCCACAATAATTTTTTTTTAAAAATCAGTGTTTGGCTGCAAATGACGCCCCACAATTTAAAGTAAAAAAACCCCCCCCCCCCCCAAAGAATGGTCACCCCCTTCGCCCCCTTCATACGGCACTGGTTACAATACACACTAGATCTGTGGTTCTCAACCTTCTAAATGCCGCGACCCTTTAATACAGTTCCTTATGTTGTGGCGACCCCAGCCACAACATTATTTTCGTTGCTACTTCATAACTAAAGCATATGTGTTTTCAGATGGTCTTAGGCGACGCCTGGGAAAGGGTCGTGCGACCCCCAAAGGGGTCGCGACCCACAGGTTGAGAACCGCTGCACTAGATGAACCATGGATAATAAAGTTTCATAATATAGCCTATATTTATTCGTACCACATTATAATGTCCCTGCTATTTTACTCGATAATCGATTCAATATGCAACTGACAAGCTGGCTACTATTTTTTTATTATAAGTGAAATAATGCTGCCAATAATGGCTTTAAAAAAACAACAAAAAAAACCAAAAAAAACAAACAAAAAACAAAACAACTAAACACACAAAACTATTCCAACAAAGGGAGGCAATTCTTGTCAATTTGTATGGGAAGTAGCGTTTTAAAATCGATGTTCTTATCAGCCATTTAAACCGAAACAAATAAAATCGGTTACCTGACTGCTTTATTTAAGGAAGTCGTTCAAGCTGCCTGACCCGACTGGTTTTAATGGGTTAAATATAAGGCTGTTCGAGCTACGCCTGATCCGTCTGCTTTAAAGAGGTTAAGAATGGCCAGCTTGATATATTAGACTTTGTATTATAATATGATATATTAGACGTTGTATTATAATATGATATATTAGACTTTGTATTATAATATGATATATTAGACTTTGTATTATAATATGATATATTAGACTTTGTATTATAATATGATATATTAGACTTTTCAATTTCTTCATAGCTCACGAAGAAATATGAATTGAAGATAAAAAGGGTTGAGCTAAAAACAGAATACTCCACATTTCATTAAATTCTATTTTATGAACTATCTTGATATCTCGGCTCTACACCAGCTGACAACCCCAGCGTCAGGCGTATTTTGAGAGCTCACCTGTTCAACCCCAAAGTGATGACGTATTTCGTTATCTAGGTCCTACGCCTACACCTGGACAACCCCATTGTGGTGACGTAATTTCATACTTCACCTGCACCATACCAGTGTGATCAGTTGCGTCGCAAGGGTTAGAACCAACCGGGGCGAGCCGAGAAATTGTGACGCCCCTTTCCACGGAAGAACTCTGCATTAGACCGAGAATGCCGCCCTCCATTTAAAGAAAAAAGTGCCGCCCGGGGTGAACCGCCCCATCTGCACCCCTTCATACGTCACTGAGTGTGATGAAGAGATGACTCTAGGCTGTACACCTAGACTACCTCATTATGACGACTCTAGGCTGTACACCTATAGACTACCTCATTATGATGACTCTAGGCTGTACACCTAGACTACCTCATTATGATGACTCTAGGCTGTACACCTAGACCACCTTATTGACTCTAGGATGTACACCTAGACCACCTTATTGTGATTTACTCTGGGATCTACACCTAGACCACCTTATTATGACTCTAGGCTGTACACCTAGACCACCCCATTGTGATGGCTCTAGGCTGTACACCTAGACTACCCCATTGAAATGGCTCTAGGCTGTACACCTTGACGACCTTAGTGTGATGTCGTAATTCGGCTTTCTCGTTTGCTCGACCGGACCATTCAAACACACTTGTCATAGTCACAATAGTTATTTTAGGACTATAACTTTCAATTCAAAACTTGAGCCGTTTAACAAGATTAACAGTATCAACCCCCTCCCCCCCCCCCCCCCAACAGCATTCCTGGTGCTAATCAAATGTGAAAAACTAGCAACATTCTCAATTCGGGCTGAGCGCATGCCAAGTGGGCAGCAGCACTTTGTAACGAGTCTGGTTTGTTTGACCAGCCGGCTGTCGAGTGTTCATAAACATTCAATACCCTATAATGATATATGGCGACGTCTCTGGTTTCCTTTGTGCCCCGCCATTTGAATACCAACCCATGCATAACGAAATGCATAACGTTGTCCCTGAGTTAACAGCGGTGACACCAGCTATTGGCCAGGGCCAACCCAGCACTGGCAGTTATGTGTCATAGGGCAGACGTCAGGTTCAAAAAGAACACCTGCATGAAATAAAATTGACCCACCCCCCCTCTAACTCCTCCTTTCAAAAATAAAAAAA
>CAXITT010000985.1:165253-177274 GCA_964033795.1 Lymnaea stagnalis
CATCTCACTAACATCTAACAACATCTCACTAGCAACATCTAACAACATCTCACTAACATCTAACAACATCTCACTAGCAACATCTAACAACATCTCACTAACATCTAACAACATCTCACTAGCAACATCTAACAACATCTCACTAACATCTAACAACATCTCACTAGCAACATCTAACAACATCTCACTAACATCTAACAACATCTCACTAGCAACATCTAACAACATCTCACTAGCAACATCTAACAACATCTCACTAGCATCTAACAACATCTCACCTCTAACATCTAACAACATCTCACTAGCAACATCTAACAACATCTCACTAACATCTAACAACATCTCACTAGCAACATCTAACAACATCGACACGACACATCACCAGCTTGAATGTCGACCATATAAATGCACAAAGCAAACTGAAGAACAAACAACATCAAGAATGTATTTCTGGTAAGACCAAATCAATGAACAATAAATTATTGTTAAAGGTTGCTGGGAAGCTCAAGTGTTATTTAAAATTTTTAATATTTCTGGTATCAAGCATGTAATGAGTCTCTTTTATAAACATAATTCTAGAACATTCTGCGAATTTGGTTTGGTTTGGGGGGGGGGGGGCAATGAACAAATTGAATCTATGATAGCTAACCCATTTGTGTAGTACAATGCCACAATGACATATTGCTCAGAACTGGGGCAAGTGTGCGCCTATACTTGGTTGATAGAAAAGCTCAAGTGTTATTTAAAATTTTTAATATTTCTGGTATCAAGCATGTAATGAGTCTCTTTTATAAACATAATTCTAGAACATTCTGCGAATTTGGTTTGGTTTGGGGGGGGGGGGCAATGAACAGATTGCATCTATGATAGCTAACCCATGTGTGTAGTACAATGCCACAATGACATATTGGTCAGAACTGTGGCAAGTGTGCGCCTATACTTGCTTGATAGACATGCCATAACCAAACAAAATATATCAACACAATAATGATGACTTTTCAAATAGTTCAGTGTGGGTGTGTTATGTGTATGTGAAGTGGTGTGAGGTCAGGGCGATGCTTCATGGGACAATCTATAAATAGACATGTTGACTCTTAGTGCATGCACACAGTGCAGGTTGGTCAACGAATCTGGTGATGTAATCCAAGCTGTTACAACATACTCACCTGATAGATTTTAAACAATAGGAGAGAGGCTTGGGAGTAAAGGAATTGACTGTTCTTTCAGAGACTTAATGTCACTGTTCTTTTAAAAAGAACTCAAGGTCACTGTTCTTTCAAAGAGATCTCAAGGTCACTGTTCTTTCAAAGAGATCTCAAGGTCACTGTTATTTCAAAGAGATCTCAAGGTCACTGTTCTTTCAAAAAGAACTCAAGGTCACCGTTCTTTCAAAGAGAACTTATGGTCACTGTTCTTTCAAAGAGAACTCAAGGTCAATGTTCTTTCAAAGAGAACTCAAGGTCACTGTCCTTTCAAAGAGAACTCAAGGTCACTGTTCTTTCAAAGAGACCTCAAGGTCACTGTTCTTTCAAAGAGAACTCAAGGTCACTTTTCTTTCAAAGAGAGTCACTGTCCTTTCAAAGATAACTCAAGTTCGCTGTCGTTTCAAAGAGAACTCAAGGTCACTGTTCCTTCAAAGAGAAATCAAGGTCACTGTTCTTTCAAAGAGACATCAAGATCACTGTCCTTTCAAAGAGAACTCAAGGTCACTGTCCTTTCAAAGAGAACTCAAGGTCACTGTCCTTTCAAAGAGAACTCAAGGTCACTGTTCCTTCAAAGATAACTCAAGGTCACTGTTCCTTCAAAGAGAACTCAAGGTCACTGTTCTTTCAAAGAGAACTCAAGGTGATTAACCTCAAAGGGTCTGCCACTGATCAAAAACAGCTGCAAGTAATATTCACCACATTTTAAGATTGAGATTGCCTCATGACTCTTAGGATGTGTCTGTAATTTTCAAGGCTGGTTCTGTCAGTGGTGAGCCCAGTGTTAGTGCCGACCGGAAGAGCCCAAGATTTTTTCCGATTCAGCTAAAAATTCCGCCCCTCTATATAAAGAGAAAAAGTCCGACCTTGAGCTTATCCCCCCCCCCTTTTTTTTTTTACAACCCCTTTCCTATGCCACTGGGTTGGCATGGGTGGGCTAGATTATAAGGCAGTGGTTGTTCTAACCTAAAAAGTGACTCTGCTGCCATTATCTTCCTCTTTACATCAGTCATCGCGTCATCAAACCTCGTGTTTGACTCAAAGCGTTTTGAGTTTTGATTGAAGTTGTTCAAACGTTAGCTGAGAAATTAGCATCAGGCAGCTTGAAGCAGTCTCTCGTATATTATCTTAAGCCAGTTGCACACATGTGAACTTTTGATGGAGTACGAAAAGTAACTGTATACTTTATACACGTTCTGTGACTCGGCAGCTTCCTAACGCAATGTAGTTGGTGCTCTACAAACGCAATGTAGTTGGTGCTCTACAAACGCAATGTAGTTGGTGCTCTACAAACGCAATGTAGTTGGTGCTCTACAAACGCAATGTAGTTGGTGCTCTACAAACGCAATGTAGTTGGTGCTCTACAAACGCAATGTAGTTGGTGCTCTACAAACGCAATGTAGTTGGTGCTCTACAAACGCAATGTAGTTGGTGCTCTACAAACGCAATGTAGTTGGTGCTCTACAAACGCAATGTAGTTGGTGCTCTACAAACGCAATGTAGTTGGTGCTCTACAAACGCAATGTAGTTGGTGCTCTACAAACGCAATGTAGTTGGTGCTCTACAAACGCAATGTAGTTGGTGCTCTACAAACGCAATGTAGTTGGTGCTCTACAAACGCAATGTAGTTGGTGCTCTACAAACGCAATGTAGTTGGTGCTCTACAAACGCAATGTAGTTGGTGCTCTACAAACGCAATGACACCAACACCCCCCTTTAAGTAAAATACTTATATATCTAAGTAATCCCGCTGCTAGAGCTGCAATCTCACTACTATTGCCCAATCCATAAATCCTTACTTTACCTTAAAAAAAATATGGTGTAGCCGTACTCTCCACATGTCAAATCTTTTTGACAAAAACAAATTTTTTTTTCCGTAATGGTATATTAAAAAAAAGCGTGCGTTGTTTGCCCCCCCCCCCCCCCTGTATGTGTTTGTTACCAGAAATTCGTTTGAAAGTAATTTCGTTGATGGAAAATTGATAGGCGAAAGTTTGATCTATCGTAAATATGATCGAACGGAAGGTTGGTCCAATTTTTTTTTCAGTACGTGCGATCAAATTTTCGTCAAATTTTTTTTGACAGAATTATACTACATAGTAAAACAGAATAATGCGTTCAAAATTTGATGCAAAATTAGATTGTGGGAACCGAAAAAAAAATTTCGACCAAACTTCAGCTAAATCAAACTTCGGTCTATCAATTTTCTGTCTATGAAATTTCTTTTAAACAAATTTCCAGATATGGTATGTGTTAAATGTTTAATTACCCAAATCAATCTTCATTTCGTACCAACCACAGGAGGTCAGTCATACCACAGGAGGTCAGTCGTACCAAAGAAGGTAATTCGTACCACAAAAGGTAAGTACAATGTGTGATACCATGACTCAAAAGCTAACTTAAAAATAATTCTTGGCACTAGGTTATTTGAAGCCGTTGTTTCTAAGAAATTTCATGGACAACAAATCACAATTTGACTGGCACATTTGCTTAACAGTTGTGTGTTTAATAGGCATTGGTAACATTATGTATAACTTGCATGATGTTATTAAAATGTAACAGAATTTCATGACAGTTTTGGGAGCATCGGCTGTGTGACCATGACCCTACTAGTTCTCAATAAATATTTCTAACACCTAAAAGGGCTACCTTTAACAAATAGGATTTGCTGATGAGGCGCTATTTGTGTTGTGTCAAGTGGTTGAAAGGGAGAACTTTTCTTTTTAAAAGAAACAAAAAAATTATAATTGATTATGGTCCAAGGGAAATTACCTACTATTAATGGGAAACAATTCTCTATGTGAGGGTAGTATGGGTTATCCAACACGGAATCATATTATCACTAACAGACAATGATTCAAAAGTCAGTCTGTCACTTTTAAGTAAACTAATAAAGTGCATCAATGATTTTTTTAAAATAATTAACGTTTAAGTTATATGTTAACTATTCATAATAATGTTTCACAAAGTTTATTTTAGTTGTATATGTTACATTTAATATTGACTGAACAGCCGGTGTTGTTTAAATTAACAAAAGCAGTTCCCAAATCATCACCAAAGTTGCTTTAATAATCCAACATCCATCAGGATTATGAAAATAAGAGGACATTGTATGCAAGAATTTGAATTTACATTTATACATCATCTTCGTCTCCTTTTCATTTTATTACTGAACCTGAAAAAGTGAAATTGCATGCCTAAAGTTTTCCCCGATTTAAAAAAAAAATATATATATATAAAATTTTCACGTACACTGTATATTTACAACATCCGTTCTTTTAACACTTTATTTTTTAGATCTCACACAAGCAATTCAACTAATTGTAAAGTAAAATTTATCTTTACCTCAGCATGGCTTTACGATAGATGCCATTATTTTTTAAAATCTTTTTTTTTAAGAAGAAAAAAAAATTACCCTTGTTCCTTTGTAAAGTCAAGTTATCAGAGATCGACTGAGCTTTTACACTGCAAAAAGAACAGCCGATACTTACATAAGGGTAGCCTTGAGATGAAAAATATTGAATGTTATATTACACCATATCAATTTCATCAGATACTGAAAATTTTTGTTATAGCATCCTCCAGCATAATAAATATTTAATCTGGAGAATATAAGTCTTACAAAATAAAACTGACAAAATTCACAGTTTTAAACATAGAGCTAATCTACGGTTTCAAAAAGGTCCTTAATTCAAATTATGTTGGCTTAAGGTTCTACAGTTAAATGGTGTTGACTTACGGCCCATTTTTATAAAAACAGGGACAAATGATGACCATCAAAAAGTGATGAACATTTTTTTAAGCATTAATCATTTCAGCGTCGGTAAATAAAAAGTAAGTGTTAGTTAAATATTAAATAAATAGATGAGAAAGAATCTGCAGGTTATAATTGTATCAACAGCATCAGAACACAGACATAATCTTTTGACCTGTTAACATTTGCATTTTAACATTTTTAAACTGTATCTGAGACACACACAAAAATTATCTCTTCTAAAGTGAAAATTAAAAATCCTTTAAAAATAATTCATCCTACGTTCGTAATGCACTCTTTTGGACTTAAATTTAATTTCTTTACACCTATATCTTAAAGTTGCAACAGCTTTTCATTTGAGAGTATATTTAATAATTTACAAATAACTTGTCATGTCATAAAAAAAAAAAAAATATTTTTTAACAAAGAATTGTACCTTCCATTGCCATTGTTATATGCATATATTTTTCAGCATGCTAAATTATTGTTACTAAAGGATGCTAAATATTGTTATCTTTTGAAATATTAAGTTATTCTTTTATTTTGTTAGGTTCTAGAAAATGATATATTGTGCCTAATAAAAAAAAAGATGGCTTTCTCTTAGTATGACATTTCTATTTCTGGAGAAAATTTTTAAAAAAAGTAAAACTGAAACAAGTAAAATGCTAATGTTTGTCATTGGATTCCACCAACTTGCACAATCCAACAAAAACAACAACAGCCCAACAAAACAATTCTTATTTACATTGTCTAAACAGCATTCAATAAACAATTTTTTTTTATACGAATGCCGATTAGCGAAGATGAAAATTGTTCCCCCTAAAAATTGTTCTTAAACGAGGACTTGACCGCAGGCTGGCGATGAGATGCTATTGTAATGCCCCAGCAGCCTTCGCCTCTACTTTGATGTTGGGGTTGGCCAACGGGTCAAAGAATGGGTCATCCTCTGTGGCCTGGCGTCCAAGCTTGGAGAATATGATGACAATGGTGATGAATCCAATGATGCCCAACAGGAGAATCACGGCAAATCTTTTCCTCACGGCGTTTGGGTCTTTTCTCTTGTTTCCGTCCACAGAGCTTTGAATGATAGTGTCAAAAAGAATGTCAGCAGTGATATAAAGGGAGGGCCTGAGCCCAAAGGTTCTACTTTTGTTGTCCTGTATTTAGAATTTATATTTCAAGCTTTCACATACCTTGCCCCACTATTCTATTTATATATTTATATTTCAAGTTTCCACATACCTTGCCCCACTATTCTATTTAGTATTTATATATTTATATTTCAAGCTTCCACATACCTTGCCCACTATTCTATTTAGTATTTATATTTCAAGTTTCCACATACCTTGCCCCACTATTCTATTTAGTATTTATATTTCAAGCTTCCACATACCTTGCCCCACTATTTTATTTAGTATTTATATTTCAAGCTTCCACATACCTTGCACCACTATTCTATTTAGTATTTATATTTCAAGCTTCCACATACCTTGCCCCACTATTTTATTTAGTATTTATATTTCAAGCTTCCGCATACCTTGCACCACTATTCTATTTAGTATTTATATTTCAAGCTTTCACATACCTTGCCCCACTATTCTATTTATATATTTATATTTAAAGTTTCCACATACCTTGCCCCACTATTCTATTTAGTATTTATATATTTATATTTCAAGCTTCCACATACCTTGCCCACTATTCTATTTAGTATTTATATTTCAAGTTTCCACATACCTTGCCCCACTATTCTATTTAGTATTTATATTTCAAGCTTCCACATACCTTGCCCCACTATTTTATTTAGTATTTATATTTCAAGCTTCCGCATACCTTGCACCACTATTCTATTTAGTATTTATGTAAACATTTTAATTCCACCGTATCCTATTTCAAATATGACCAGGTTTGCACACCGCCCCCCCCCCCCCCTCCAAAGCTAAGGCCAACTGCCATGTTCAATGAAATTTTCAGCCCACCAAGGCAGATATTTATGGGGAAGACATAAACTTAAAACTATTCCCTCCACCCCCCAAGTATGAACAGGCGTGCGGACAGGGTCTCAAATAGCATGCTCATGTAAATTCATGGGTGCAAAACATCCGTACATCACAAAATATAAAAATATATCACGGCTACAAAAGTAGCTAGTGAACAATTAAAGTTGAACTGACACGTAGACTTATTTAAAAGGATGATAAAATATCGGAGAACACGAACATATTAAAATTTAAAGTTCAAATACAAGGTGTTTTTAAATAGGATACAAGAAAGCAGCATGAAAATATTTCTTAATGCAATTTTATTAGTTTTCTAAGACAAACTTACTTAAACCACCGAGCCAGCCACTGTAATGCTGGTCTTCTTTTGTACTTGTCTTCATCATGGTCATGTGATCTTTTGATCCCACCAAAAACTTCATCTTCTTTGGTGGTGTCAAACAATTTCCTTGGATCTGTTAATGGATAATTTTTTACAATTAAACTAATATCCAACTATCCACATATCTGTTTTTCAACCGCCGCCCCCATAAAACTTAGCGCAACCTTCCTAACATTGATCCAGACTGCTTTTGTGATCACTGCATTAGAGTGAGTTTTTCTGCATATGCACCTTTAAACTAACTTCACAACAATAAACATTGATAGAATGGAATTATAGGGTGATCAATTTTCTTAAAACGTAATCTACATGGTGAATTTCAAGCTTGCTACAGTTAGCACTCCAAACTTGAAGAGGAAACCTGGCTTAATTCACTGTTAAGCTCACAACGTTTTTTTTTTTTACTGTAGGTCAGTATCCATTATTACCCTTGGATATAAGAGGCACCTACTAGAAAACAGGCCTTGCTGTCCCCTGGAACTCGTTCCTTCATCTACACTAATCACACTGTGCTGGCCAAGGGAGGCCGGTGTCGGAGAGGTGGAGTAAGGTGCCACCTGGGCACTCGGCCTGGATGCAGCACTGATAGTGCTGCTGCTAGAGGCGGGAGCCGGCGAGGCCCCGAGCCCCTGCGCATAGCCCCATTGTTGGTTGTAGGCTGAGCTACCTGGGGCAACTCCATTGTTGCTGGTTGCCTTTGTTGTTGGTTCTGTCGGCTGGGGCGGTGGATGTGGTGCTTTGGTTTCTTCAATCTGTTACGAAAAATAAGAAAGAGTTTGTTATTTTCTTTTTAAAAAATATCTTACAAATGGAAATAGCACTTCAATAATTAAACTATTAGCGTTTTAATATTGATTAGACCTGCTATGCCATACTAAATCAAAAGGTACGAAGAAATTTTTATTAGCATGGACATTTTTAAAAATTGTCCAACAGACTCTCAAACATTAAATCACCATGTCAGACCTGTTTACCCTCAAATTCCTAAAAATCGTAGAATATCGTCGCAATATTGTACAAAAATTATCTTTATAGTAAATAAATAAATAAAAACACAGTATAAATAACATAACGACTCGCATCGAGTGGGATGGAGTTAAGGTGACGTAAAAAAATGTTAACTTCTAAATGTACATGACTGACGTTTATATGGCTATCTGCAGCCATTTTGTTTTGCAGACGGCATCTGCTACAGATATCAATTAATTTTTAGGTGAATGCGCAGATCACATTAGCACAGTCGGTCACTGGTAAAAATAAAGTTGCTAGTGACATTTAATGTGGTTTCAAGTTAGATCAGTATAAATTTTTTTTTTTATTAAAATAAGAATCAATTAACAAAATAGGGCTTCATTAAAAAAAACAACTAACAATTAAGATTTTTTTTTTAAAGAAAAGCTGATATAAAAAATAATTATCAATATCTATTAGTCTATACCTACTTCCCGTTAACATATTACAGTCTGATAACTACCACAAGCTGTAAATAGTTGAAAGGAAGAGGGGTATTAAAAATCATACCATTGTTTTGTGCATTCTAAAAATGGATTTCAAAGCTCCCCTCAGATCATATAAAATATGTCAAAGTCTAATTACTGTACCTCTACTACTGAGTATTATCCGAGTACATCTAGCGAGTTCTTTTGAGAAAATACATGGCAACATTATGAAGATAATTCCTACAAAACATCACATGATATTTTTTATAGAATTAAAAAAATAAACATATTATTTTTGGGAATTACCGGCTGAATATTATAAAATTTTTGCATAACTTATGTACTTTTTGCAGAGACCCCCCCCCCCCACCTCTGCCATACGCACATGTGCATAAAATTTAAAAAATCGACAACGGAAATAAGAAAATGAAGAAGGAAAAAAACCCAGAGGGAGAGAAAGAGGCAGGGATAAAAAAGCAAATGTTTATTAAGTTAAATCACTTGGGCAACACCGTTTTATCAAATTTTTATAAAATTAAAAAAAAAAACATATTATTTTTGGGAATTACCGGCTGAATATTATAAAATTTTTGCATAACTTATGTACTTTTTGCAGAGACCCCCCCCCCCCCACCTCTGCCATACGCACATGTGCATAAAATTTAAAAAATCGACAACCCTCTTTCCCCCTTAGTGTGTAATACAATATGGATTGTCCGGGATTGACTAACATTGTCACTAGGGCGACTAAACAAAAATTACTGAAGCCGTGTCTAGCAAGTTCATTATGAAAACACAAAGCAACAATGTGACCATCATCCCTATAATTACGAAAATGTGGCTGTGTTAATTTTATAGACTTAAATATTCAGACCCACCACAAAATCTCCTAAATCAACACCACTCAATTCCCCTCTCAAAGCAAACAATATAATTATAGAAGGTCTCCAAACACTGCTGGAAGTATAACGCAAATTAAAACTAACAATGGAGAGCAGTACTTTTATTAATTTTTTGTTTTATATCAGAAAAAACTACCGGAATTTATATATAATCAACCTGGTCTCTTAAAAATAGTAGTGCTGCCAGGTAAAAGACATCTCAAAATTGTACAATGCTCGAAATTCGTAAGAGTAAACAAGTCTGCTGTGTATAACTTAAACGATAGCAGATTTCATATACTAGTATTGAGACAATTTAAAAAAAAAAAACATGATAAAATTAACAAACAGATGTATTTTATCATTTACATCAGCTGGGGATCTTTGCTTGGAGACAAAAAGCCATGAAATCGTTTGAATGAGTGATGAGGTGAAGTAGGCCAGAGCCCTTGTAGCACTATAGTTGATAATGATGTATTTAAAAAAAATGAAAACATGTAATGGCAAAGAATAAACTAACCAACTTACCAAAGGAAGTCCCAACCCTGCCCTGGCCCAGTTGACTTGCTGCAGTAATATTCTAACTGCATCAGCCACAGGAGACACCAAATTGGACTGAGGAAATATACAAGCACTACATGTCGGGCAGGTGTATCCTGCCGGGGCAGTCTGTGCTGGAAGCCGTTGTGCAAACTGATTTAAACAGCCCCAATGGAAAACATCTTAAAGGAGGGTTGGGGGAAGAGAGAAAAAGTTTCCTGTTAATTGAACTGAAAAATTGTTATTGAAAGCGAAAGGCTGAAAAAACATATTATATTCAGTTATTAAGCCAACTTTTCATATCTAGAGGAATTTACATTTTATTAAAAAAACTGTTTAAAATTTCATTAAAAAATCAATTTATGTTGGCATGACAAATTAAAATGACAACTTGAGCAGGCCTATCAATAAAAAGTTAACTTTTACGATAAAATAATAAATTGCTTCGTGTGGTTGTAGCATAAAAAACACTTTTTTTCAATCAAGGTTCACTCTAGACTCTAGAATAAATATTCAAAAGATAGGAGATTCTCACCATAACATGTCAGCCTGACACATTCTCCATACTCTTCATCTGAAAGGTTGTGATTACAGAGTGTACATAATGGACTATAGTCACTGTCTTGTAACCACTGAAGATATGATTTGACAATGCACTGAAACATAAATGGCAAGATGGTTACTTAGAAAATAGAAAAGTAATTAAATTTGGGCAATGATTGTAACATTCTTGGCCTTAGTGACAAGTAAAAAGTCTTTGGGCTTGGGTTGTTTCTTAGAACTGGATTTGAGTGAATTTTGAGCAAACCTACAGGCAAATTGTGGTGACTATATCAAACAATCTGAACTTTAAGACTTTAGTGAACCATCTACAGGACATCATATATCAAAAATGAATTAGTCAAAATCTGAAAAAATTACTGATTCAGATTATCAACATTCAACATACTCATGCAATTGCAAATTTTTTCTTTCCTGGTGAAGGCTTATTGTTTATATAAGCATTTCACATTCAATGCTCTCGGTTTTTCCATAACATTATTAATTGTATATGATGATAAAATAAATATATGATAGCTAATTACTAGTATTAGCATCTAAGCATGGAAGGAATTGACCGCTAGTTTTTACCTTTGCGTGGTTGGCAACAAGGCAGTGTTCACATACATTAACCCGATGTTCAAAGCAGAAAAGATTTGTAACTTTTCGTTTAGGACATTTACAAAGCCCCATTTTGAAAAAGTCAGAAAAACTGTTAAAAATATTTCAGTGTTTTATGTTCAACAGGTTAACATCATTTACGGGGGTAAAATTTGTCAGCGGTTAGATTGTTATGATTGCCTGATAGCGGCCATATTAGTTTACGCGTGGAGTTCTCGTTATTTCTCGTTTTGAAATCTGTAAAAATTCTAAACAAAAATGATGCTGAAAATGCTCACTTGGAAGATAAAATAATTAGAGATGCGGCATGAAAAATAAAGATTTATAATAATTTAATTTAAAAAATTAAATTAAGATAGTAAAACAGTTATTATTTTAATTTTCTTAAAAGTTGGTTAAAAATAGTTATAGACATACTCGACGGAGTTAATTTCCTCAACACTTGTTTTAAATACTTTTTTGTTGTTTTTTTTTAGATATCGAAAGTAGATGAATGGGTGGGGACCAATGTTCCCTCTAAGGTTTGTTGTTCGTGCGCAAAATCATACAGTTGTGTGCAAAGTTTTACAGCATCAATTTTTGGTGTGCAAAATTGTACAGCCCACCATGGGCGCCCGCAGGTAGGGGCAAGGGGGGCACTTGCCCCCCCCCCCCCCCCCCCC
>CAXITT010000985.1:187313-198634 GCA_964033795.1 Lymnaea stagnalis
GGGGGGGGGAAGGGGGGGCTCTTTCCCCCCCCCCCCCCCCGATTGATTGGATAAAAAAAACTTTAGACAAAAATAGACAAAAAATGTATTAAAGTAAAGAGAAAATAAAGAGAAAGTAACTAAGCTGATGTCCTGTCTGTTCGTTCACCATACAGATACGCTACAGTAAATTAAAACTATATTAAAACATTACTACAATTTTTTTGCCCCCTCCCCCCCCCTGGAAAGTTAATCGATTTCCCCCCCTCCCCCTAGAAAGTTTTCTGCGGGCGCCCATGCTTCTTGGTGGTCAGTTCCATCGGGCGAACAATCGATTTTTCCTGGAAAAGAGGCCGATCACTCCGACCTTATATGGTGCAGTTGTTATTTTTTAAACTACAGGTTTTCCTCTCAGACCAGCAGACTTTAACTAAGTTCCTATTTATAGAAAGTATAGCCGACCTAGCTTTATTTAGCAACCTGTCATTGGAAGCCGATTGTTTAGAAAAGGCATTTGCGGCTACTAAAGGTAAGTAACTGCCGGCAATAAAATCGATCGCTCAGCCTTTTTCTTTGTCTCCCTGGTTTAACGTAAAGACAGCAGTGATGTATAACCATAATAATAACACCGAGAAGAGGCTTATCTATTTCCTGTGGTGTTAGGTTAATAAAAACTGGAAAGTTAAAAAAAATAATAATAACAAAATATTCATTTAGTAAAATAGTCCTTTTTTTGGAAATGTAACAGACCTTCATTTTTGTCCCCCATTTCAATTTGACGTATCATGGCCGCCATGATTTGTACTTAAAACAATAGAGTGGTTTCTTTTATTTTCTATTTTAAAAAAAGCGACTACCATCACGTTGAAAAACCAATATGTGTGTATGTGTGTGTCTGAGTGTCTGTATGTCTGTATGTGTGTGTGTGTACGTGTGTGTAGTGTGTGTGTATGTCTCTGTGTATGTGTGGGTGTCTTCGCGTGTATATGTGTGTGTGTGTATATGTGTGTGTATGAGTGTCTGTGTGTGTGTGTGTCTGTGTCTCTGTGCATGTGTGTGTGTCAGCGCGTGTGTACGTGTGAGTGAGTGTGTCTGAGTGTGTGTGTCTGAGTGTGTGTGTCTCTGTGTATGTGTATGTTTAAGTGTGTGTGTCTGCTCGTGTGTATGTGTGGGAGTGTGTGTGTGAGTGTGTGTGTGTGTGTGTGTTAGTTAATTATAACAAGAGTTTAAAATCTTTTAAAAAAACTTGTAGTCAGAAAACTCAATAAATAACATAATTTTATTTAAGACTCTAACAATATTAAGAATATGTTTAAGTCTGTAAGAAGTTTAGACCCAAGCAATTTAAGCTTTGATCAACCATAAATACGATGACCCCGTTTTGTGAGCTCCACCAGTAATTCGATATTTAAATAAAGGATTTGATAACCAGCCACACACTCACGACCTACATAACGGTCCCAATCAGTGGCGTAGCGAGGGTGTTTGGCGCCCGGGGACAAGATTCGGGCCCGGGGACAAGATCCATTTTTAGCGCCCCTTTTTCTTTTATTCCACTCTCAAACCCATTATTTTCATCAGTAAAATAATATCAAAGCACATTTTGGCGCCCCTAACTAGCTGGCGCCCGGGGACATCTGTCCCCCCCCTGCCCCCACCACGCTACGCCTCTGGTCCCAATACCATTACATGGCAACTAACTGGGCCACCCGTTCTAAACAAAAAGGTTCTCGTCACCGCGAGTCAGTACTTAAACCTGGACCAATCAGCGTAGACCTTCAGAAAGCAACCGATACGGCTGAGAGAACACGCGGGGGAATAAATCACTACAGCTGCTAATAATACACTTTATAAACAGACTGATTTAACACGGGTGTCACTGGAAAGCATTTGCTTAGCTCCTTTCAGTCAATTCGACAACTCTGATAACTTCTACAAGGACTGCTGCGCATGGTGCTACAGGGTAGCTTTCGATTCGAGCCTATAATTAAAACACTAATTATAAACATCGCCAACTTTGATTCCTCCAACCATGTGTAACGACGAAGTGGCCGCTCTGGTAGTGGACAATGGGTCCGGCATGTGCAAGGCCGGGTTCGCTGGAGACGACGCCCCCAGAGCCGTATTTCCTTCCATCGTCGGGAGACCCCGCCATCAGGTCGGTAAAATTTGGTGATGTTATGTTTCATGTTAGATGTTCTTGTTTTAGAGCCCTATGGTTAACAACAGTAGCACCGAAATCGAGGTAGCATTTTTTTTTTAAACTTTAAAATTTTAACTTTTGTTAAGATTCAGCTTTTAGCACTACTGATTAAAAGATGCAAATAATTTTTGAAATTAAACGGTAAAATTATGCTTTAATTTAAATTTAAAAAAAAAACAAAAAAAAAAACGTTTCGGCGAAACGCCTTCGTCGGTAAAACAATTTAAGGCAATACAGTGGCTATAATTTATGCATATGGGAATACGATACCTGGCATTTAACTTGTAAATGGACTGCAATACATGGACTATAAAATATTTATTTGAATACAACACAGAAGCAAAACCATAAGTCCATTAGGTTAGGTAATCCGTCTGTTAACATGCGCCCATAACATAAATATTCAGTTAGCATGTGTCCATAAAGTAATTGCTCAGTCAACTTATGTTCATTAAGTAATATGTCAGTTAACATATGTACACAAAGTAATAGCTTAGTTAATATATCTCCATAAAGTAATGTGTTAGTTACCATTTGTCCATAAATTAATCCGATAGTTAAAATGTGTGCATAAATTAACCCGCCAGTTAATATATATTCATAAAGTAGTTCGTCTTTTAACAGATATCTATAAAGTAATCAGTCAGTTGTCATGTTGTTTTTTTGTTTTTTTTTGCGTGACCACAGATCCTCATGGCTGGTATGGGCAACAAAGACAGCTACGTGGGTGACGAGGCACAGTCCAAGCGGGGCATCCTGACCCTCAAGTACCCCATCGAACACGGCATCGTTACCAACTGGGACGACATGGAGAAGATCTGGCACCACACATTCTACAACGAGCTCAGGGTCGCCCCAGAGGAGCATCCGGTCCTGCTGACCGAGGCGCCCCTCAACCCCAAGGCCAACAGGTATAGTGATAAAACGCTTCGCCCAAAAGAGATTCTTTTGAAATGGGACAAAATTATTTTTGTGCCCATTAGTTTGCATTTTTTTAAATTTCCAAAAATTTAAAATAACACTGTCTTCCCGATATTTTTTAGTTCTCATTGTCATTACTCTCCTCAAGACGCTCGCTCTCTCTTTCTCTCCAGGGAAAAGATGACCCAGATTATGTTTGAAACATTTAACTGTCCAGCCATGTATGTGTCCATCCAGGCCGTCTTGTCACTTTACTCCTCCGGACGAACCACCGGTAAAATACACCATGATGTTATAAATAGAATAAAGTGTACTCAAATAGGTTAACCAACTGTAGACAAGGTTTTCCTGTGAAAAGTGCAGCCGAGACAGCCACTCCAGCATCGGTCTTACAAGCCGCTCCAAGCATCGGTCTCATAAGTTACTCCGGCATCGGTCTCCTAAGCCACTCGAGGGAGTTCAAATATTATATAGAAGCTAATAGACCATCGTCTAACGAAGACGGGAGGATCGCAAAGCGATTTATAAATTAAATATCCTATTTATTGAGGTCAATGTTCATCTTCTGAATCATCTCTATAGTCATTCTTTTAAAAATAAAAAAAAATATATAAAAAATTCAAAACGTTATAATTTTATTTAATTAACAGGGATTGTGCTAGATTCAGGTGATGGTGTCACTCACACGGTGCCCATCTACGAAGGCTACGCACTACCGCACGCCATCATGAGGCAGGACTTGGCTGGACGTGACCTCACTGAATACCTCATGAAGATCCTCACAGAGAGGGGCTACAGCTTCACCACGACAGCCGAGAGGGAAATCGTCCGCGACATGAAAGAGAAACTCTGCTACGTGGCACTCGACTTTGAGCAGGAGATGCAGACGGCGTCCTCTTCGTCTTCAGTCGAGAAGAGCTACGAGCTTCCCGACGGCCAGGTGGTCACCATCGGCAACGAGCGCTTCAGGGGACCGGAAGCTTTGTTCCAGCCGAGCTTCTTGGGCTTGGAGCTAACGGGAATTCCCGAAACGACCTACAACTGCATCATGAAGTGTGACGTCGACATCCGCAAAGACCTCTACGCCAACACGGTCTTTTCAGGGGGCAGCACCATGTTTTCCGGAATCGCGGACCGTATGCAGAAAGAGCTGACCTCCCTTTCCCCGAATACCATGAAGATCAAAGTGATTGCACCCCCTGAAAGGAAGTACTCTGTGTGGATCGGCGGCTCCATCCTGGGCTCGTTCACCAACTTCCAGCAGATGTGGATCTCCAAACAAGAGTATGATGAGTTTGGTCCATCCATTGTGCACAGAAAATGTTTTTAGAAAACCCTCTAATCTAAGAGGTTTGTGCATTTGTCCCGAGAAACTGTTTCTAGAAAACTCTCTAACTCAAAAGAAGTTTGTCCCCAAAAATTAAACTGGGAGTTGTGGTTAGGCTTCTGAGATATTTCCTGTTGTAAATTTAAAAAAAAATATGTTTGTTTATTGTCCTTTTTTTTATTAAAAATGTGTGTTTACACAAAATTTATATTTCGCGATCATTAAAAAATAAGGACATTTTTAGAAGGTTGAGGGAAAAAAAAACCAAATATTTATTCAAAATATTCTAAAACACGACATACCAAAGATGACCAACAAATAGATCGCTTAACATATTGTTGCGTATAATGCATAAATTGTGTAATCACTATTTTGTATACCAATTGGATTGATATGTTGGGATGAATGTGATATAAAAATAATAGGTCATAGTATGTAACATAAAATATGTACTTGATTTGTAAAAAAGTTTTTCGTTATTTAATTATTTGTATACATATAAAAATCTATGCATTTCTCTTGTAAATTGATTATTAACCCCATAAAAATGTTATATTTGTTTCCATTCATAATGAGAGTGTGTTAAATTTGTAAAAATTAAAATAACTTATGCTCAAGTGTATGCTTTTTAAAAAAAAAATCAACTCAACTAAAACACATGAATATATTTACAAATGAAGTCTAAGATTTAATTATTTCAGTTTAATCTGTTTCTTGAACAGTGTAAACAAAAAAAAACAACAACTTTTCAATAGATCTTAATTAATAATTTAGTAAAATTTCATAAATTATTTTGACCACCAAACACAGGATTTTACAATCACCATCCGCTAAGAAAACTCACAGGGGAAGCAACTAGGGAGGAGCTTTTAAAGAACGAAACAACCGCCAATAACATTGTTTGTTTTGATAGCGTCCCTTGTAATCTTCATCATATAAAATATATATATTTTTTTTAAAGTGTGAAGTGTTATGTTGTACATTTAAGAGTATCAAAAATAAATAAATGAATAGTTAATTAAAATATAACAAAGAAGTTTTAAAAAACTTAAAATTTTAAACTTTGGTATAGATTATAATGTTAAAATGAATACTGATGATCATACTATTTCAAATTACGTCATTTTGGGTAAAAGTTTATTTTGTTTAGAATATGTAAAAAAAAAAAAAGGCGTGTTAAAAGGATGATGGGGCTTTATAATTTTAATAACGAAGGAAACAGGAGATGACAAGTAAAAGTGGTGCAGGCACTGAAGATGTCTTTAGGTCAAAGTGGTGGTTGTTTGATAGGATTGATGGATTTTTGGCACCACATGAAGTCGCAAAACAGGGTGTAAATAACAGGGTAAAAATATAAAAATAAATATATGAAAATTAAATTGAATTAAATGCATGAATGAATTAAAGAATAACACATATTTGTCATGAATTTTTTTTTTAAATGTATTATATACAACAAATTAAAATTGTTTAATAATTAGAACACTCCATTCTAGCAATAACAAATAATTATTTATAGATAATATATTTCAACCAAATAAAATACATTTGAATACTTAGAGCATCTTTTATTATTAGATTAATGAAATATCTCAAATAAATGAAGTTTTAATTTCAAATGCTATATATTACAATACATGAAAAATTAAAAAAAAAAAATTCTAGTATTGATAAATAGTAATTTAAGCACACACATTTTCTCCGGATATGAAGGAATTGTATGTTCATTAAATGTGAAATAGTTTGTTGATTTCCCTCTAACACTTTATTCCACTGCTAACTCACAGCACCTTTTTTACACAAATATAGGGCTAATTTATCGTTTACAGCTTGTGCTTATTGTATTACAGAAAGGAAATGCTACGTCCCAAAGCACTACCTGTGAATTTGATGATGAAAACATGTTTGAATCTGATTCCATAAACAGTGGCTCAATTCTTGATTTATTGGAGCAAGATATTCCTTTAAAAGAAAAAGAGAATGTTTCCCTATTACACACAATAACTAAAAATAATTCAGGAAATTCAAATGAATCTAGTTCAAAATTAACTAGCACACCAAAATCTATTAAAAATCAATGTAGTAAAAGAAAAATCTGTGAATTAACCCTACTGAAATATTTTCAAAGTGTTCTACAGTCATAGACATTATAGGAAAAAGATTAGAAGGATCAAATAGTAAGGAGAGGAAAGTTACAGACAACCAAATTTTTGGCCAATTTGTAGAGAGATCATTAGACCAAATAGCAGATGAAGACTTAATTAATGAAGTAAAATATGCAATCCATACAACTTTACTGCAGATGTTGAGGAAAAAAAGGGAGGGAAACATTAATTCATCATAACCATCAAATGTGACTGGTATGAATTGTAATTCAATTTAAAATACAAATCAGTTGGTTAAATTACTTATATTGTTATATTTAAATAATTAATTTTTTAATAACTTTTATTTAATGAATTACTAATTTAAGTTATTATTTGAGGGGTCTGGTTACTTTCTACTTGTTGCTTCATATTCCCCTAACTATTCATAGTAACATAAAATAATATAATTTTATGCTTGTTTATGAAAAACCTGCTGAAAAAATTTACCTAACATATCAATTTTGCATTTCTACAGATATCACTTTATAATTTTTATAATCACAAAATTAAATTTTAATTTATCTATATGTATTATTAGTGATAAGCTGCTTCAGGAAGTAAAACAATAATTATACACTATTTAATATAAAGGTAGTTCGGCACACAAAAATCTTATCATAATAATGTTTATTTTATCATGTTGCCACAAATATTGTTGTAAAATAACTTATGTGGGTTCACCTGCTTAATGAATATACTTAAGATATTAAATGTTATTAATTAACATTTAAATTTTCCATGTTGTTTTCAATGCATATAATTGACATTTATTTATTTAATTATTTATTGAAATTGATTACACCATGTTGCCTTAAACCAGCGGTTCTCAACCTGGGGGTTGCGCGACCCTTTCACAGGGGTCGCCTAGGACCATCTGTAAACATATATACTCTACAGTCATAACGTATCAACTGAAAATAATTGTGTGGCTGGGGGTCGCCACAACATGAGGAACTGTATTAAATGGGTAGCGGCATTAGAAAGGTTGAGAACCACTGCCTCAACTGTGATTACATTTATATTTGTTAACAATATTATTAAATCAAATATTATTTATTAATAGTTTTCAATCAATACATTTGATTTATTAATAAAAATTGTTGTTGATAAATTTGTTTTTCTATTTTGTCATTTTTGATTGAATGTGTGTATACTGTTATTAAAACACATTACTCACCTCCATGAAACTTTCAAGTGCAGATGATATGGCTCTGCATGTTTCTGGGATAATCTTGGTAAGGGTATGAATTATTTGGGATAATCCAAAATCTTGAAAAACCATTCATTAGAAATTTTATTCATTTAAGAATAGGACTACTAATATTAATTAATATTATAAATTTTCATAATAATATATCTTCTTAAATTGTCTTAAGCTAGGTATTCTAAAGGAGCTGGCGAAATTTACGCTGCGGGGAGAAAAAAAAATTTTCAAGGCAAATAAGTCATGCCACATTTAAAATAAAATACTGATAACCCTAATTAAATAGAGCCATTGAAAAAAATATAGTACATACAAACCATACACAAAAAGAAATACAAAAATCCACTAAAGTTTATTTTTTAAAAAATTTTTGTGATTTTTATTGCAAAAAATTAAACATTTTATACCAATTTTTGACTTTTACGCAAAATGAATGATGACAAATTTGTATTGAATTATATTGTAACTTATTGTACTGTATTGTAAATGAAACTTGGCATACACATTAAGAATAACATTGATATAAAGTTTAAAGAAGCTTATTACACAGCAGTTATTGGAAATGTTACAAATGGCATGTATATGGGGGTCACATAAATATTCGAGAACTCTTCAGGAGTAGCAAATGTAAAAATGTTATAAAACTTTTCGAGTTGGATACACCCGGTATATATATATATAAAAAAGCCTCTTGAATCTTGTAAAGAATATCAATGAAAAGATGCATGCAATGTTTGAAGGCTGTAGCTAGAATACTTTTCCTCCCAATTCATTTGGCGTTCCTAAAAAATCCGGAAAATGCAAAATTGAGAAAAATGAAAAAAAGTATAAAATTGTGTTTTTTTTTAAATTAGAGGTCTGCATGAACGATATAGGATGCATACACCATGTACATATACCATTCATGAATTAAAAAACAATTAGAAAACTAAGACAGAAAAGATAGAAAAAAAATTAACACACGAACCTAATTTTAAAAAAAATAAATAAAAAAATTCTGAAAAATTTTCCTTTGAGATATTTGTTTAAAAACCATCCATCATTAAGTAGAGAATGTCAATATAAATAAGCATGCAAAGTTTCAATAATGTAGTTCCAAAACTATTCCTCCTGATTCATCAATTGACGTCAAAAAAAAATGAAAATGCTATATCGATAAAAGCTGAAAAAGACACTGACAAATGCTTATTTAAAAAATTTAAAGTTAAAGGTTACTTGAACAACATAGGATGCATACATCATGAACACATTCCATACTTTGACACAAAATTTAAATATTGTCCGATTACCATTAATGATACATCATTTTAAAGGGCTAGCTATAAGCTTTACAACAACACCAATTTCATCTTTCTATCTTTTATAGAAGTGGAGTTATGATTTTTTGGTGACTTTTTAAAACCCCCTTCTTTATCATATTATTTAACTGAAAAAACTTGTGACCCACTTTACAAATTTCTGCCTTATTTTGCCCAAAGCTTTTTGATTTTAAAAGATAATGCTGCCAAATTTTCAGGAGACATTCTCAATGCAATATACAACACAATAAACAACAAAACTTTTGTATAACATCAAGACTTTTATTTTTTAAAATATTTATTTAAGGGTATGTTCAGAAAAAAGTGAACAGAAAAATTGGGAAAATCATTATTTATACAGGAAAAAACGAAAAAAAATAGCATGTTTTTTAAATTTTAATTAATTTTATTATGCTTGTGTTAAATCTTAAATCAATTATTCTATTTATTAAAAGGTAAGTAAGTCTCTTTTTGTATATAAAATTGAACGCATGTAATTATAAATAAAAATTACTCAAGCCAAATAAAATCATGCATGTCCATGTCGACCATGTCCATGATGATGAGACTAAGTTCAAAAATGTTATTTGATAGGCCTATATTAAATAATTGTCTGTGTACTGCTTTTCTATGTCCTAATAAAAATATAATTACTACGATGATGTTGTTTGAGTATTGTTTATTAATTTGATGTATTTTAATAAAACTTTTATATATTATAATATATTATTAATATTTAATTATTATTATTAAAACTATTTTATCCACTCGTTAATTTAAAAAAAAAAACAATTTAAGTACATATATATAATTGATAGAATATAAATGAATGCATTTTCCCAACAACCCACTAGCCTCGAGCCTAATAAAAATAATAGGATCATTAAAACTTCGGAATTTTGTTTATGAGACATGTAATAAAAAAAAAAACATCAACCATTATGTAGAGAATATAATAGAAAAAAACCTTGCAAATTTTGAAGCACGTGGTAATAATACTTTTCCTCATAATACATTTGACGTCAGAGATAAATGGAAAATACTAAGTCTAAGTGGACCACTTTAAAAAGAGAAAAAAATTCAATTAAGCAATATTAGATATATAGGAGTCAAATAAAATGAAATTTAAAGCATATCAATGTGAAATTATCATAAAAGATAAGACTTTTCTAGATATTTTTACAAATGTTAAACAATATTGTAGAACACGTTAATGTTTTTTAATAGAAATCAATAGACTCAGTTTAGGAAACAAAAATATGCCCAAGAAATATAATAAACATGGTTATGTACACAATTTTGTAAAATAATTTTCAGCACATTAAAAACATTTACATCTTTATAAAAGTAGCTGAAATCTTTGGGAACCAATCATTGCAAATTAGCAGTGAACATAAATTTACAAGAACAAGTCAAGAATGACGATTATCTCAGCAAGGCCTTTTCAAACCCAGTTGTTGGGTTCAGCTGTCTATGTTCTATATACTTTTCTGCGTGTTAACTTGTCCGTTGGTTCACTAGTCCTGTGTTTGGATGTGTTATGGGGAATTGTGGGTCACTTGTCCGGCGTTCATTGGCGCGGCCACGGCAACGGACACACACCATAAAGTTTATGCAGCATTAACGATCAGAAATCTGCTTAAAGTAAACCTATACACAGGTAAGCCGCGGCGACTGCCCACAGCCTTACTAAAAAGAAACGTGGCAAAGCCGTGGAGGCCACGTCGCTCTCGCTATGCCGACGTGTTACTTTAGTGTATCAGAGAATGACTTTGGTAATCAGCAGACCAGACCAGGCAAACGGCGCATGGGCAAAAAAAGGTGCGAAGCGAGAGACTCGGCTACGTAATAGAATTCCACCAACAACAGAGAGCGACCAATTTCAAAGCGTTGGGTAATATGTAACGCGTCCTCATAGTGAGCAGATCTGGGAAACGTTACGAGCGGACCAGGGGTTATGTTGCGATATGTTCACTAGAAAGTTGTGCCACCCACTACCTCTAAGTTTAAAAAAAAAGACCAAAAAAAACCCTCTTCAGCTCGCTGAAAATGCCGCCCTTCATTATAATTTTTTTTAAAAGTGGCACCTGTGTGGACCACCCCCTCCACAGCTCCCTTCCTATGCAAGTGGATTGACTTTTTCTCGACAATTGTGAGTCATAGTAGGCAAATAAGCTATTTAAATGGTCTGTGGTTGGTCAGCTCTAATTTGATAGATGGAACTTAATTATTTAGATGCCAC
>CAXITT010000985.1:208300-222008 GCA_964033795.1 Lymnaea stagnalis
TAACTTGAAATTTAAAAAATAATTTAACAATCATAGGGTATAAATATCTGTTACCTGTACAAAAAATATCATATCAGTTTGTAAATGTAAAAAATAAAAGCTATTTTTAATATTTTCTTGATAAATTATTTACACAAAAATAAAACATGCTTTAAAATCAAATTTACAAAAATAAATTTAAAAATTGAAGTAATATCCCAGAAGAATTCTCTCTTTAAGTATAAAAGTCATATACTTCTATTAAAATGTATATTAAAAGGTATTTTAAAGATTAAAAAATGTAAATTTATTTAGAGAAAAGTAAGTGAACAAATAAAATTAAATTTAGCATAAAAGAATTAAATGTTAATTTACTGAATACTAGTAAAATACATTTTTGACAGAGATATTTTTTCTCCCTCGATTTTGCAAATTACGGTCAAAGGGAAGCAACCATTAAAATAAACAGATATTTTTAAAGACGACAGCGATAGCTTCCCATTAATTATAATTTTATTTATACGATTCAAGAAAGTTAACTCTTGTCACCTTGGGGAAAGATCGTATTAACTTGGTTACTGTTCCTAATTCTTTATGAAAGTATGGGAACTAACTGCTGTCACCTTGATGGACAAAATAATTTTTTGAGTTGCCTCTAATTGTACTCTTTTATACCAAAAGTTTATTAAAACCAACATAATTTTATAGCTTTCGTTAGGATAAAGAATTCTTTTGTTCTGGTAGTGTTTGGTTGCTGCATCCATGTACTGGCATCTTTGCAACGGTTGGGGTATGATGATGTTGTTATTCTTACAGCGGTAAATTCTAACGGCTCCTAGCTGATGCTGTGGTTTGAATTACTTTTCTTAAATTATAGATAAAGAATAATAAGGATAACTTTGTCAGTAATTTTCAAGATACAAAACAAACATTAGTTTTGTTCTTTACTATGATTATATGTTAGTGAGTTAGTGTTAGTAATTTGGAGGGCATTATAAGGACCATGTTTTCAAGAACTTTTTGTTTTTCTCTTTGAAATAAATAAATATTATTAAATTCAAACTGAAAATGTTTTTAAATAACAGACCACACATCTTTCTTGAAGTACAAAAGCTTTAATGTAGTTTATTTCGTTTCTTGTGGCTCTTAATCCGACTTTTTTTGTTCTTAAAGGAAGGATAATTCTTACTACTTCCTTTTTTAAAGAAGTAGGGCATGTTTGCATGTGTTTTTTCTAATAATAGTTCATTTGTGTTGAAACTTTTGTAAACAAAGCCATGGCTACGCCCACTCCAAGCATGTCAGCTGTTGCTAGAACACGTAGGTAGTCAATTTTGCAAATAAAAGAACTTTTATTGCTAATATTTGATGCTGAAACAACAGACAATAACCATGAATCATTTGAATCTGATTCCAAAACCATGAATCATTTGAATCTGATTCCAATGATGATTTTCAGCATTCTGATGGGTCGGTAAAGGGAAATAGTAATAGAATGGTGATAGTACTGATAGTAATAGTAATACTAGTAATAGTGGTACTGTCGGCAATTTCATAAAAATTTCAAAACATTTTTTAAAATATAAAAATATCACGAATGGATAGAGTAGGGATAACAATACTTGTTCACGCACCGTTCTGCGCATGTCCTAAAATGTCGATAAAATGTGTTCTAAAATATGGCGTACGGCTACACGGTATCTTTGGAAAATTGCATACTACGTAGCCTTTGTTTATTAAATAATGCTTTCCTCATCAGTGACGTATCAGTTTTTGTGTTCCGGTGATATATTGATTTATGCCACTAGATTTTTTGTGTATCCCGGACAGTATTATTATAATGACTCGGTTAGTATATAAATCGTATAAAATACTTTTTTACTAGTTAAGCAACCAAAATAAGGTTTAGTGATACCCAATCTACATTCATTTTAAGAGTTTTTTTCATTATTTGAGTTATTATCTTGACTTTGTCTATAAAAAGTTATGCATCCCACGAAGGAGTGGGGGTACAAAATTGTCATTTTTTTATTTTGATCAAGAAGCCGGAAATGGCTGCTATCACTGTGATTCGTTAATGTTAAATCCTTAAACAGCTAAATAATGATAAGACGTTTAAAATGAATAATTTTAAGAAAAGATTATAACCAAAGTTTAATTATGTAGTAACCAAGGGTTGGTTTTAAGTTTTATTTATTACGTTAAAAATTGTGTACGGTACCGGTAGACAGTTTATCGTTCTTCATAATTATTGAATCAATATTTAAATTTAATAGTGTTATAATAGTAATGTCAATAATAATAATCGTTTTTCTCTTAATAATTATTTCAGAGAATATTACTAAAATTAGGCCGATATATCAGTTATAATTATAAACAACTGTTATTATAATCCTGCCTAAGCTTAATTTTTCATAATCATAATTCTATTACTAGTACTACGACAATCAACAACCACACTTACTAATAATATATTTTTTAGTTAAGCCTATATATAACAGTTTTATTAAAATACATCAAATTAATAAACAAGAATCAAACAACATCATCGTTGTAATTATATTTTTATTAGAACATAGAAAAGCAGTACATAGACAATTATTTAATATATCAAATAACATTTTTTAATAAATTAGTCTCATCATCATAGATGATTTTGAGTAATTTTTATTTATAATTACATGCGTTCCAATTTATATATATAAAAAAAGACTACTTACCTTTTTATAAATATAATAATTGATTTAAAATGTAAAACAAGCATAATAAAATTAGTTAAAATTCAATAAACATGTTATTTTTTCGTTTTTTCCTGTATAAATGATGATTTTCCCAATTTTTCTGTTCACTTTTTTCTGAACATACCCACAAATAAATATTTAAAAAAATAAAAGTCTTGATGTTATGTAAAAGTTTTGTTGTTTATTGGGTTGTATATTGCATTGAGAATGTCTCCTGAAAATTTGGTAGCATTATCTTTTAAAATCCAAAAGTTTTGGGCAAAATAAGGCAGAAATTTGGAAAGTGGGTCACACATTTTTTTAGTTAAATACTAAGATAAAGAAGGGGTTTTAAAAAATCACCAAAAAAATCATAACTCCACTTCTATAAAAGATAGAAAGATGAAATTGGTGTTGTTGTAAAGCTTATAGCTAGTCCTTTAAAATGATGTATCATTCATGATATTCTGACAATATTTAAATTGTGTGTCAAAGTACCTAGATAGAGCCTAGAGAATGGATTAAAAAAAACACCCAGATCAACTTTCTAGCTCAAGTAGTTCAAAAGTTATGAATTTTTTTCAAAACCACTTTGTTACTATGGCAACAGTGAGGATTCAGATAAGAAAACTCCTAACGTTACAAAAATGGGTATAACTCCTTAACAAAATGGAATATTTTCAAAATGTAAAATGCATTATGATAAAAAATGGATATACTTTTTGGGGATTGAAGCAGAATAGGATATCAGCAACACAGACCATATGATAGTCTGATAAGTTCAAAATATAAAAAATTTGATAGCACAATTTTACCTAAAAAATTTAACTTATTGTTGTTATATTGTTTTATATTTTACATATTATTATTCTCTGTCTAATTTCCTTTAATTTGATATGAAATACAGCTATCTTGTTAAAAGAAATGTATTCAAAATTAATTAATAGATAGGAGCACCCTAAAAATTTCCCACGCCCAAATACTGGTCTGGCACGAACGTGGAAAACCCCCTGGCATGGAAAGAGTTAAAGCCATATAGTAAAAAAAAAAAGGTTAAAAAGTTAAAACTAATTATTAGTAATTATGACTTAAATTTTAAAAAATGGGGGCAATTAGCTCCAGCATGTTCAATGCCTATATTTTCACATAGGTTGTAGGCAATTCTGACAGATCCATTCCAAGGCTTCAATATCAGCTTTTTCTGGGATTTCATGGGAGTCGCTTAGTCAATTGATTTGTCACGTGATGAGAGTAAAAACGAGTTAGACTTCCGGTAGGTTGTATACAACACACTAGTGCTTGACAACAGTAGCCCATTACACACTACAACTAGAAATTCAAGATGCCTAGGCAATGTTCGGCTTTTGGCTGTTCAAACAGTCAAGTTTAGGACAGCGGTATAAGTCTGCATAAGTTTCCGCTTAAGGATAAAGAAAATTTAAGACAATGGCTTGACAAAGTGGACCTAGGTTAATTATTCACATGAAATCTTGTTCCAACCGGTTATTAAAATATTCCTTCGCCGCACCAATATTGAATAAAAACGCAAATGACGTCACGAGTATTCCGACATTTCGTCCAATGAAAATTAACAATAAAATAAACAAAGGGGAATGACTCCTGCACCAATATTGTATAAACACGCAAATGACGTCATGGGCACGCACGGAGCTCAACAACAGCCTGCCGATGATAGTATTGATAGTTCCCATCGAATATTGCTCACAAATTTTTCTTGAAATAACTTTCTTCCTTTAATCATAACTGACGTATATGTATTGTCACATTTATGCATTTCATTTAAAAAACATGTGTATTCCAGAATATTCCGAAAGGTAAAATTTTCAAGTAACATGACATTGGGGAAGCACTGATGAAGTATCTTTTGTTGTGTGTAGCAGCCTAGTGATGGCTTACTCTCATCACGTGACCAAACAAGAAAGTGACTAAGCGACTCCCATTATCAAAACTATATTTAAAAAAATTTAAACCTATTTCTACAAATTAATAACTTTTGTTTTCAATTTAAACTGTATCTGTGTAATGTTATATGAATTAAAACATGGATTTTATTAATCAGATCAATATTATTTGGTTGTTTTAATTATCTTTTTAACAGTTGGGGGTGTTAAGCCCCTCCTATTTAAAATATTCATTTTTATAAACTAATTAAATAAATAATCTACAGAACCATATCTCTTTAAAAATGCTTCCTATTCAAAATATTAAAAGGAACTTTAGTATTAAAGTGAATTTTATAGCTTTTAAAAAACAATCTCTAAATCATTCATCCAACTGCCATTTTACTTTGAAAAAAACGACCAGCTTCATTTGCTCTACAAATATCAGTATTTTAACTCATTCATTACATACACATATTGTTAAAAGCTACAAAAAAGTACTTGCGGAGTTTAGTTGTTCTTGTTTTTGTATGAAACTAAAAAACTTTCACTGTAGAAATAAAATTTCAAGTTAAAAAAAACAAGCTCCCTCTTAGCTGAAGTTTTACAAATGGTTTGAAGAGAGCTGAAAATAGGAGCGAAAAAGCACTTGTCTAAAAAGACAAATTAAAAATCAATCCCATAGGTTAGAAACACAAGAATGGTTGTGAAAAGTTCTCTGATTGGTTATTAAGTTTCAACCAAGTACAGCTTAATGCCCTTCTCTCTTCTTACAATAATATCAAGCATTTTATTGTATGAACTGAGCAATTAGGGCTTAATACCCCATGGAGCCAATCACCTCCCTTTACCCTATATGTGTGAGGGGGGGGTACTGTTTGAAGTCAAGTTATGTATTATAGGGATAGGTGTAAGTTAATTAGGATTAATTAAATTAAAATCAAGCTATTTAAATTAGTTTTCTACAAAATTTTATGTATATTTCTATTCCTTAATCCTTTCCACAGCAATTGGGTGTTTTCAACTGGGTGTAAAACACCAGGAGACAGACTGTGATTGCTGATATCTTGAGTCTCCTTTTAATAACCTTTCTCATACTCGCCGTAATTCACAAGGTAGTTGGAATATGTTAATATTTTTTTCTACAGTCCCAAGCATAATTTAATTGAAGGAAAAAACGTCTAAACTGGCTTATGAACATTTTTGTTTGATTGTTCTTTGTTGATTATTTGAGTCTGTGTAGTCAATAAAATTAATTTTTAAATTTTGAAAATAAATAATTATTCTGAATCCATTTGGGGACCAGTACTAATAATAATAACATTAACATGTATTCAACGTAACAAACCATTTCAAAGCAGAACAGTCACATGTACACATGGAAAATAGGGGCTTTGCATCTCAGCTTTGAATTGTCTTCGCAAATATAAATATGTCTTAATAAACTTGCTGAGTTGAAGTGGTTTGGGAAGCTGTTTGAAGTGTTTGTAAAGATTTCAAAACACTGGCGATGTTCTTCTTCATAAGATCTTAATGCCTCTACTTGTGGAAATGTGCAACATCAATATTGGCTGTCTGGGATTGGTTGCAGTGGATGCTAAGTCAACATTGTTGAAAAACACAACCAAATGCCGTCTTTTACTTAACTTTTAGTTTTTTGTATTCACAGAGAACACCTTAGCCATTTGATCCATGGCATATCTCTCTGAACTGTTGCTTCCTTACATCCCCACAAGATAACTACGTTCTTCCATTGACAGTAGAACCCTCTCAATCCCAAGAACCAAAACTAAGACCATCGGTGAACGCTCCTTCTACTTCCATGGGCCCACGTTCTGGAACCAGCTCCCCTTCCATATCCGTCATTGTGAAACCTCGTCCATTTTCAAAAAGTCCCTTAAAACTCATCTGTTTTAGGTCTGCCTATGACCTGTGATGCACCCTCATTGCCCTGCCTCATTTTCTGTTTCGGTTGATTCTGAAGTATAGGCCAAAACTTGTCAAAGTGTCCTCGTTTTATAGCCATTTTCATTGTTTCTATAGTATAGTAGTTACTATCCTAGAGTCTCATTTTTATTTTACTTAGTTTACATGTTTTTAATAATTGTAAAGCGCTTAGAGCTTTATGGTAAGCGCTATATAAAAATGCCTAAATAAATAAATGTATGCCTCCTTTGATTTTGTTGTTATCTCTGGTTTCTTGCATTCAGTTTCACTTTCTATATCTGGACAATTGTGTATTGTGTTCAGGAGCAATACAATTTTCTGCCTTGAGCTCTGGTTTTTTTACAAGGTTGTTTCCTGTCTGAACAAAAACCACTGACTTTTTGAGGAGCAGACATTATTATTGAGTAGGAACATCTTGCTCCGTTTCACTGTTCCAACTATAGGGTGAGTCCGTTCTCTGCCATTGGTTTTGCAGGTTGTAGGGGAATAAAATAATAGGCTGTTCTGAAATTTGGCTACTTCCAATGAAGTTCCTTGTGAGAGAAATCACAATCTCTGGGGATATTCCAATATTTCTCTTTGCTGACATTTTATTTGAATTTGAAGAGATTGGGCAGCTCTTCAGAGGATAGTTCGAAGACGATTCACGGGGTAAGAAGAGTTTTATTCCATATTTTTCGGGCTTGCTTGGCATATATCATACATTGAATAAATCTGCACTGACCTCTGAAACCAACCAGTTGTCCACCTACTGTGATGTTCTCTCCAGGAACATAATACCTTACCAAATTACTCAGGAATGCTTCTCATACATCTCTAATGGGATCAAAGATGTCATGAGCTAGAAAGGATTGATCAACCATCCTTTTGTTATCAAAGCAAATATGAATCAGAAGTTTGATGATAATGGGAGATAATACGCGATCTATGAAGGGAACCCATCCAGTTGCCAGGAATTACCAGAAACACTTTTTCCCATTGTTATAAGTTGTGCTATACCCAGTCACTAGGGACAGGGTATACTATATGTTATTTGGGAAAGTGTTAAATGATATTTCACCATCTTAGTTTATCTTAAATGCAATTTTTGTTTAGTTTAGATTTGCGTTAGAAAATTTTGAGGAGAAATAATACCAATTACCAAACCACTGGTAATAGTAATTATTAACTTATCACAAGTAAATAGTACAAGACAAAAATTAGAAGACTCAAAATATGGAGGAAAAAGACTAACTACTTGTAGTACTAACAACTAATTTAATTTTTTAAAGTAGTTATTTACTGATACTGTAGTCTATTCTAACTTATTAACATTAAGTTCATTGTAGTTATTAGGAAATAAAATTAAATGAATAATTACTTGATACATTGCCACTCAAAAAGGCTGGTCTGCATGACTGGGTTGAATAGATTCTTGACTTAATACTAAAGTGATAACAACCATTACTGTCGAAAAATAGTAGGCCTAGAGATCACAATCTTAATTTTATGAGAATATTAAATTTAAGCTGGTCTGCATGACTGGGTTGAATAGATTCTTGACTTAATACTAAAGTGATAACAACCATTACTGTCGAAAAATAGTAGGCCTAGAGATCACAATCTTAATTTTATGAGAATATTAAATTAAATGTGTTGTTCAGTACTTCACTTAAAAAATTTCAAGGGCAGATGAAAGGATTTTCTTTTGACAGTCTTACTAACATATAAAATTTGTAACACTAATGTCACCGAAGAATTAAAAAGTTATAGACAATTATAAATGATAATAACATCAATCATTAAAAATATATCATAAATTGCTAAAGTTTTTAAATCAGACATAAATATTCAGGCCATACAAAAATAGGGGAATAAGTTAAGTGGGAAATATTGTTTAAGGTACCGTGAGAGGTACAGTAGTCATGATAAATATTATTTTGGGTACCGATACCGTACATTGAGAGCTACGTACATTGAGAGCTCCGGTAATGATGAGAAATATTTTTTTGGGTACGTGGTGAGGTACATTAGTCATGGGAAAATGCAAGACACTGAACTTATTAGTTTTAGAAACATTGACCATTTTTGTGATGGAGAAATGATTTCATAGGACTAGCTTTATACCTTGCCATCTCAAAATATATCTGACTTGATTTACATAAGATAAACAAAACTTAGGACTTGGTATATAATTATAATTCATAAAAATATATGGAAATATAGGTCAAAATGCCTTCTTCATTAACATCAGAATGTAAATACTTAATCTAAGGAAATGAGCTAAACCAAGTATGCGAAAATCTGAATAAAAGGATGCAACAAAAAACAAAACGTGTTGACAAGTATACTCCTTCAGTAAACAAACTACAATAAATAAAATATATAATAAAAATAAACATTTAGCTTCAATGTGGTATCCTAAGAGGACAGCAAGCGGACTGTAAAATAAATCCTTTATCATTAATTTTTGAAGTTTTTTGTTTTGTTTAGTAAGCCCTGGAATCTATAAAACAAAGCTTCAAAATTTAGTTGCCCAAGAGATTATTGAGGCCATGGGCTTACGTCTAGTTAGCCTATAATCTGACCCTTTCAAAAATACAGAATACACAATATAAAACTAGACAAGCAAGTTTATAATTTCTCTATTTACAGATTGTTTCTGTCAACACATTGGATGATTTCCTTGTTTCTATCAACACATTGGATGATTTCCTTGTTTCTATCAAAACATTGGATGATTTCCTCCAAGATGTGATCTGATAGGAAACAATTTCTCTTGATTTCATGGTTCATTGACCCAGGTACTGAATATCTATTAAGTAAATGTATTTCCAGTTTTTAGTTAGTTTTATTTTACATGAGATTTAGTAAGAAAGTTTTTTTTTTATTGCTCCCAAATGATACTCAGTTTGAAAGAGTGAGAAATAAAGACAAAAATATGCCATAATATATTGGAAACTTAAAAAATATAGATAGTAAAATATTTTTGATATTATTCTCAATTTTAATTTTGGTCATCAGAAATGAGATGCATCCACAATTGGGTACAACTGAGATACTACATCCATAATTGGGTACACCTAAGATTCATCTATGACTGTGTAACACTGAGATACTTCATCCATGATTGGGTACAACTGAGGCACTACAACCATGATTTGGTACCATACAACTGAGATGCATTCATGATGGTGTACCACTAAGTGTGACTAAGATGATACATCCATAATTGCCTACCACTGAGATTCTACATCCATGACTGGCTACCACTGAGATACTAAATCCATCATGGGGTAAAAATGATATACATCCATGATTGGGGTAAAATTGATACATCCATGATTGGGGTACAATTGGTATACATCCATGATTAGGGTACAATTGATACATCCATGATTGGGGTAAAATTGATATACATCCATGTCTGGGTACCACTGAGATACTACATCCATGATTTGGTACAGCGGAGATTCATCTGATTGTGTAACACTGAGATACTGCATCCATGATTGGGTTCTAAACAACTGAGATACATCCATGATTGTGTAACACTGAGATAATAGGGTACAACAGATACATCCATGATTGGATACAACTGAGATACATCCATGATTGGGTACAACTGAGATACATCCATGATTGGGTACAACTGAGATACATCCATGATTGGGTACCACAAAGATTTCTTTTCTCTGTAACACTAACAGAGACACTCCTGAATAGGTAAGTCTTTATCTTTTATTAAGTTAAGACTCCTTGACTTCCAAAATTTCAACATTGGACAACAGATAGTGTTTCCTTCCTGAACATTTGACCAAAGCAGTGCCAACAACTTGAACTATTATTTTTATTGTTGATAGTTATTGTATGGATGGTTTTACTTAACTGAATAAAGTGCCAACCCCTTCAAGATGTTAAATAAATGTGTGTATGAACTTGTGAACCTATATCTAAATTTTTTCATGATTTTTTTTTAAAGATTTTATTGAAAATTATAATTGTTTCCTTAAATGTTATAATTTGAATCTCACTTTTCATGTATTTGAAATTTGATTTTGTAGCAGACCTGTTTACTCTTACTATTTTAGCATACTATGTACGATTTTGAGGTGTAAACATTATAGAGACTGTATGTTTATTTTTTTTACTTTAAATATAAGGTATTTAACAATTTTGTGATGATAAGTGTGCAATTTTAAGAGTTTGAGGGTAAACAGGTCTGTTGTAGGCATAAGACTTTGTAGATCTATGTTGTCTAGTATTAGTAAAGGATGTCTACAGTGTTGGTGTTCAAATGTACCCGTGTTAGATGGTGTAGTTTTAAAGGTACATTTACACTGCAGATTTGTTACATGGATTCTCAACTTTCTGTGACTACAACCTGCTCTCTATATACTATATACTATATCAGATGCTGACTGGCATATTTCATTTCACTGGTCCAGTACAGTTTCTGCTGGCAAGTTACATAAACAGTCCCATCATTTTTTGTTCAGTGCTCAACAAATCTTGTTTAAAAGGCAAGAATCCTAGTAACTATTCGGTAGTGTGAACGTACTTTAAGACTTTGAACATACACCATTGTAAATATGTTGTTTAGAATCAGTTAAGGATGTGTGATATTGTATATTGCTGGTCATCAAATGATGAGACTCCAATTGTGTACAAATACGTTCTAATTATTTGGCGACAAGCAATAAAATAATAACAGGGGCAATGCAGAATTATGATGTGAAAGTCCCCCATGTGATACAAATGACTTTTGTACAAAAACTAAACATCAACCATGTGAATTCATTGTAAATATTTTTTTTGCGAGATCTTAAGATGGTGGTGGTTTTAGACAAATAGCGATTGTTAATAAATAATGGATTGATTTGTATTTTACAGGAAAAGTATGAAATCCAGGCATTCTATAGATTGACGGTTGAGATATCAGCAGTATTGTCTATAGCTTTAGTGCCTGGACTTTTTATAAGCAAATAAACATTTAAATTGAAGTAGATCTTATAGAATGCCTGGATTTCATACTTTGCCTGTAACACGTGTAATTGGAGGGCTTGGTGGAATAAGGTGCCTACATTTTTTAGGTAGCTTGGATTTCACCAAGTCCTTAAGTTACCAAACAAGTCACCATCATTTTTAACATGTTTCTTTTGTAAAGATGACTCACTGTATATCACCCGGAGTATTCATGTTTTCATCTCTTTGGAGATAGTCTCGCGGGGAGAATTTTTGTTTTTTTCTCCCCTTAAAATAAAGAGCATTCATGTTTTCATCTTCTTTTTTTCAATTAAATAAAATTTTTAAAACTTCAAATGTTTTTTCTTTCTTTTATTTTAACCATTTAATATCTTCTTTTTCTCTCACATACAATTAGTTAAGCACCATCTATTTATTGAAGCAATGTAAATATCTTCTCTTTGCCTCACATTCACATGCTATGTGACATATTGACTTTTCTTCATACTCTTTGCCTTGAATTGCTCGGCGCCAACTGAAGAGGATTTGAGTCTTCCCTTCCCTCATAGTTTTTATCTTCAATTCTTGATCGCCATCTGAAAATAAAAGAAATATTTATCAACTAAAACTTGTTATCGGTAAAATAACCTCTCCTTATCTTTCCCAAGTAGATAAATCATTAATTGCTAAAGCTAAAAGAACGAATTGGTTTAAATCTATGATTGGCATTTTAAATTATTTTACGTAAATCAAGTCAATTATAATATGATACAAATAAATTCAAGCATATGTTTAATCACATTTATCGTTACATCTCTTGTTTTTGTTTTGTTAAATACAGCGAAATTAAAATAAATATTTTGATTGAGCTCTCGTTACATAATTTAGAATAATTAAATGAGAACTTCATTTAAATTGACAAATCACGAGCTTTTAAATTTCCTTCGTGAATTTACTGATAATATCCCTCACCAATGACAGTTTATGGGTTCAACTGAACTTCACTTTCTTGTAATATGCTAAACTCATTTCTAATACTACTTTCAAAGTCTGATACATATCTACAATTACAGGATCACCAATGACCCCTTTGCATAAAAAAACATGGTAATTCAATCAGATAATTTTATCAGTCATGCACAACTTTTTAACTCTCGTAAAATAACCAAAGATAGAATAAAATATATTTGGATTACTTCATTAACATGAGCAGTGGTAATATCAGGTCTACTTTGGCTTTCTTCGGAACTTTTCTCTCCCACGAGTTTAATAGGTTTACTATCGGTTTTGTTAGGTTCCAAGTTTCACTTGCTTATATCTTTTTACTTTTGAAAATTTTCTGACGACTGAAGTATCCCCTATTTCCTGCCGATATTCTTTCTTTTATTTCTGTTAGTAATTCATTTTCTTTCATTTCATAAAGATCCTAGGTATTTGAATACATTTAATTTTTTTTAAAGTGTGTTTTTTTAAATTTTAATGACTTCCAACCCTATTTATAGTGATTTTATGCTCGAAGCATTATCGCGAGAATGAACTTGGATGCTTAAATTTTATTTGAGTTAATTTTTAAACTAGAAATTCGATCGCTAATCCGCTAATCCATTTTATAAAGTCTTCTAATTCAATAAAGGCTTTTGATGTATCTTTCCTACTTTTACCTTACAGTGCTGACAAAGTCATATGCAAGATATTGAAGGGGTTGATTGTAGAGAGCAGGTCTTGGGGTATGCTTCTTATAACTCAGCGCTTCTCAACCCATTTGGGAGTCGATTGACTCTTTCCCAGGGGTTACCTAAGACTATCAGAAAACACACATACTCTACAGTTATGAAGTAGCAACGACAATAATTTTGTGGTGGGGGGTCACCACAACATGGGGAACAGTATTAAAGAGTTGTAGCATTAGGAAAGTTGAGAACCACTTTTATAACTCTATCCAATTTTAGATTAAATAGCATGTATGACAGTGAGTCTCCTTGCTTAGGCCTCGTCTAATCTGAAATTCCTTTGAATATTCACTCTTATAAAGATATTTTCTTTTATGGTTCTGATTGTGTTCGTTGCTGCATCCATGGACTGGCATCTGTGCAACGGTTGGGGGTATGATGTTGCTATTCTAACAGCTCCTAGCTGATGCCAGGGCAGCCTTGAAGCTTTCGGCCGATGTCGAGTTCACAGTGGCATTGTCCAGGTGGTTCCATGCTATTATTGTGC
>CAXITT010000986.1:0-26869 GCA_964033795.1 Lymnaea stagnalis
TTTATCATTCCAATTCATTTAGACATCATGTTAAAAAATTCAAAATAGAAACAAATGTTTAATTAATTTGCCTGTAATTATTTTAGTTTTACCCCGTATATATGAATGATTTTGAAAAAAAAAAAAAAAAAAAACAACTCAAATAATTGCCTCACCTCTGTCGTAGTCTATCAAAAATAAATAACTGTGTCGCACGTCACTCACAACAAAAAAAATATGCTAAAAATATTGCGTTCTTTCTCACATAAAACGAGAACCAGGTGAGAGTGAACGGCCACGAGTCAAGATTGGTAGACACGGACAAGTCTGGTAGAGGGACAGCCATCATATGGTGGAGGAACAGTCATCATCATTTCTTTTCTTTTCATCCCATGCCACTAATCACCCCATCCAGTTATATTTCGCCTCAATTGTTTTATCACACAATTGTTAACACTTTGTGCTATGTTCTAACATTATTACTATTTGATCACCAACAACCTCATTAGAAAAAAAATTTCTTTTTAAGTTTTCTTTTCAACTTAAAAAAAACAAAAAAACAAAAAAACAAAACAAAGAAAAGGAAGAAAATGACAGCGGGAGTCCAAGAAAGGATTTTGAGGTTTCCTCGCTATCCCTTCTGTTAGAAAAAAAATTACACAAGAGCTAAAGAAGAAGTGCAGCAGTTTTCATACTTCTAAAAATGTAAAACAAAATCTAACAATAATTTTCAATGAATCGCATTAAACAAAAATCTGGATATGGGCAAACCTTAAATGACATCACACCGTTTCCGATGGTTCTTCCCCCAATTATAAAGATCACAAGTCTCGGTGTTCGTTGATGAGTAAGGTTTGTTTTGTTTGTTGCAATAAGATCACAAGCCCCAGTGTTAGGTAATGAGTAAGGTTTGTTGCAATAAGATCACCAAGTCCCAGTGTTAGGTAATGAGTAAGGTTTGTTGCAATAAGATCACAAGCCCCAGTGTTAGGTAATGAGTAAGGTTTGTTGCAATAAGATCACAAGCCCCAGTGTTAGGTAATGAGTAAGGTTTGTTGCAATAAGATCACAAGCCCCAGTGTTAGGTAATGAGTAAGGTTTGTTTGCAATAAGGTTTGCCCCTTGCATGAAGCTAAAAGTTGTTATTAAGCCAATAATTATTGACACACAGAAATGTAATAGGAAATGAAGTGTTTCATACATTGACAAATAGAAATTGCAGAAAATTTTAAATGAACCCACGTCCTCATTAATAATTGGTTATAAACCCCAGTAACTAGATTGTCTCTTTCCTGTGGGGAATTAATGTGGATTATTTTAAAAACAAAGGCACCAAACAACACCCCCCCTCCCCCCACCCCTCCTGGCCTTCACATGTGACATTGAAAAAGGAAAATATCAGATGCACAAATAACTAAACAAGTAAACAACAAGTACTTCAACATTTTTAATTGAACAGATTAAATGGTACATTTAAAGAAAAAATTAATTAATAATTACGGTAATGGGGAAAATATAGACTTTTCCTACATTTGCAGAACGTTACATAAAATAACAGACATAAATTTGAGGGTTTTTAATATTGGAACAAAAACAAGTGAAGATCTTTACAATTTTTAGTACTTTGTATCAGATGGTATGTAATAAAATGTATTATAGTCTGTTACTGTCAATCTCTTAAATATTAATATATAAAACTTAAAACCAATTTAAAATTGTCTTATAATTTTCAACATACAATAAACTCTCAAAATTTGGCCAAATGCCCCTCAGCCAACCCATTACAAAGATTTCACTCAGTCAACCCAGTACAAAGATTTCACTCAGCCAACTCAGTACAAAGATTTCACTCAGCCAACCCAATACAAAGACTTCACTCAGCCAACCCAGTACAAAGATTTCACTCAGCGCCAACCCAGTAAAAAGATTTCACTCAGCCAACCCAGTACAAAGATTTCACTCAGCCAAACCAGTACAAAGATTTCACTCAGCCAACCCAGTACAAAGATTTCACTCAGCCAACCCAGTACAAAGACTTCATTCAGCCAACCCAGTAAAAAGATTTCACTCAGCCAACCCAGTACAAAGATTTCACTCAGCCAACCCAGTACAAAGATTTCCCTAAACAAGACAAACACTTGTTCTATTAATTAAACAGCATAACTGCTAGCCTTTTCAGCTGTCCTCGGGTGATGGGTCACGCCTCAGAGTTTTCATGTAAGTGTACCAGGATCTTGTCACCTCTGCTGTGTATTCTATCTTTCCATTCAAATAAGGCTGCAGCACCTTGGGTATTGTAATCTTCCTCCTCTGTGAAAGCAGAGCTACATAATTATGTGTTTCTTTTTGTTTTTAAGATGTGATTGAAATATTTTTAAAATTCTGTAGGTAAACTTATGTGACCAGCAACACCTGTAAAACATTTTGTTGATTCTGTTAATGGTTAAGGTATTGAATATTTTTTTTGTTGATGATAAAAACTAATCAAGGATAGTTTTCAATTTTTTAACCTTTAATTTAATAAAAACGTGAATTTCACTCAGAAAGGTCGCAAGGTTTGAACACGTTTTGATAAAAATATTTTAACCCTTCTAATGAATGGATTATTTTACTGTAAAAAAAAACTGTAGAGTAGCTTGGAGCCTAAGACACTGACACATTACCTTTTGTTGGTTCTGTTCCAAGATTGAAGTAATCATTCTTGGCACAGCACAAGCCGTCCCATTAACCTAAAAAGTTGTACAGTCAGAGTGTTATGTGGTAAAGTGTGACACTTCTAACATACAGTGATAAAGGACTGAAACATTAAATTTGTCATTATGTTATTCTGTACTCTTAGCCTATGTGGTGCTTGGGATGAAACAGACGCCAGGCAAAAAAAAAAAAAATGACCTCAATCTCAGATTGTTGCTTGCCTTCAGGATTTGAAACAATTTTGTAACACACAATTTTGTAACACTAACTTGTCATTTATTTACATTGTATTTAAACATATTCAGTTAATTCTGGTTGTTTCTCAATTTAAAGAAAGAAAAAAAAAATGGAATTTGAATGATCAATACATTGATCGTGGGCCCTCAAAATTTAGAAGTAGAAGAAATGAAAGAAAACTGGACAAAATTGATTAAAAAAGGGTCACAAATTTTATGCTTATATAGAGCCCACCACACCCCCCCCCCCCCCCCCCCCCCGAAAAAATATTTTCTTTGCAGCATGTAAAAGTAAATGTAATTTATCGTGATGCTCCTCAAATAACTTTCCAACAGCTATGATAATTGTTTTAAAATGATGACACACACTCTCTGCCCATTACATAAACAGTGGAATCAATACTTACAGTATGAACATGTTTCAGATGACCAGAAGGCAACATGTACTTGATGTTGAGTCGTCTTGACTGGTAGTCAGTGCAGTTGGAACAACTGGAAATCTGGGCAGAGGTTGTAGAAGAGTTTAGCACATGTTTGAGGGATCAATTTTTTTGATAATCAGGCACAGACAAGGGAGGTGGATCAGTGAGAGGGGATCACAGAGCTATTCAAATGTCAAAAAATCTTAACAGCATCACAAACAAATATACAGGCCAAACGATATACTCAATCATGTGAATCTTTCACTGCTCAGCCCAAGGAAAGTCTCACAGTATTACAATGATGTTTACATTTACAGTATTGCATTATGTTCACATACTTTGTTCAATTATGTTCACAGTATTCCAGTCATGTTCTGTTCCAGCTAAGAGCCAATTCAAAAGAAGTTTTAAAAAAATAATTTTTATGAGCTTAGGTCTAGAAACAGTATGTGTATGGATGAGTGAAAGACTCTGTAGAAGATGAATTAAAAATCATTCATTTCCATATCTGGAATATTGACTTCATTTCTACTCCACTCAAGTGGTTTGTGTGATATAGTAAGTGGTTTGTGTGATGTGATAAATGGTTTGTGTGATATGATAAGTGGTTGGTGTGATATGATAAGTGGTTGGTGTGATGTGACAAGTGGTTGGTGTGATACGACAAGTGGTTGATGTGATATGACAAGTGGTTGGTCTGATCTGATAAGTGATTGGTGTGATATAAAAAGTGATTGGTGTGATATGATAAGTGGTTTGTGTGATATGGAAAGTGGTTTGTGTGATATGATAAGTGGTTGGTGTGATATTATAAGTGGTTTTTGTGATATGACAAGTGGTTGGTGTGATATGATAAGTTGTTGGTGTGATGTAACAAGTGGTTGGTGTGATATAGTAAGTGGTTTGTGTGATGTGATAAGTGGTTTGTGTGATATGATAAGTGGTTGGTGTGATATGATAGGTGGTTGGTGTGATATGATAAGTGGTTGGTTTGATATGATAAACTGTTGGTGTAATGTAACAAGTGCTTGGTATGATATAGTAAGTGGTTTGTGTGATGTGATAAGTGGTTTGTGTGATATGATACATGGTTGGTGTGATATGATCAGTGGTTGGTTTGATATGATAAGTGGTTGGTGTGATATGACAATTGGTTGGTGTGATATGACAAGTGGTTGGTCTGATCTGATTAGTGGTTGGTGTGATATAAAAAGTGGTTGGTGTGATATGACAAGTTGTTGGTGTAATATGACAAGTGGTTGGTGTGATATGACAAATGGTTGGTGTGATATGACAAGTGGTTGGTGTGATATGATAAGTGGTTGGTGTGATATGATAAGTGGTTGGTGTGATATCACAAGTGGTTGGTGAGATATGTCAAGTGGTTGGTGTGATATGATAAGTGGTTTGTGTGATGTGACAAGTGGGTGGTGTGATATGACAAGTGGTTGGTGTGATATGACAAGTTGTTGGTGTAATATGACAAGTGGTTTGTGTGATATAGTAAGTGGTTTGTGTGATGTGATAAGTGGTTTATGTGATATGATAAGTAGTTGGTGTGATATGATAAGTGGGTGGTGTGATATGATAAGTGGTTGGTTTGATATGATAAGTGGTTGGTGTGATATGAAAAAAGGTTTGTGTGATATGATAAGTGGTTTGTATGATATGGTAAGTGGTTTGTGTGATATGATAAGTGGTTGGTGAGATATTATAAGTGGTTTTTGTGATATGAAAAGTGGTTGGTGTGATATGATAAGCGGTTAGTGTGATATGATAAGTTGTTGGTGTGATGTGACAAGTGGTTGGTGTGATATGACAAGTGGTTGGTGTGATATGATAAGTGGTTTGTGTGATGTGACAAGTGGGTGATGTGATATGACAAGTGGTTGGTGTGATATGAAAAGTGGTTGGTGTGATATGATAAGTGGTTTGTGTGATATGGTAAGAGGTTTGTGTGATATGATAAGTGGTTGGTGAGATATTATAAGTGGTTTTTGTGATATGACAAGTGGTTGGTGTGATATGATAAGCGTTTGGTGTGATATGATAAGTTGTTGGTGTGATGTAACAAGTTGTTGGTGTGATATGATAAGTGGTTTGTGTGATGTGACAAGTGGGTGGTGTGATATGACAAGTGGTTGGTGTGATATGACAAGTTGTTGGTGTAATATGACAAGTGGTTGGTGTGATATGACAAATGGTTGGTGTGATATGACAAGTGGTTGGTGTGATATGATAAGTGGTTGGTGTGATATGATAAGTGGTTGGTGTGATATCACAAGTGGTTGGTGAGATATGACAAGTGGTTGGTGTGATATGACAAGTGGTGTGTGTGATATGGCAAGTGGTTGGTGTGATATGACAAGTGGTTTGTGTGATATGGCAAGTGGTTGGTGTGATATGACAAGTTGTTTGTGTGATATGACAAGTGGTTGGTGTGATATCACAAGTGGTTGGTGAGATATGACTAGTGGTTGGTGTGATATGACAAGTGGTTTGTGTGATATGGCAAGTGGTTGGTGTGATATGACAAGTGGTTTGTGTGATATGGCAAGTGGTTGGTGTGATATGACAAGTGGTTTGTGTGATATGACAAGTGGTTGGTGTGATATCACAAGTGGTTGGTGAGATATGACAAGTGGTTGGTGTGATATGACAAGTGGTTTGTGTGATATGGCAAGTGGTTGGTGTGATATGACAAGTGGTTTGTGTGATATGACAAGTCGTTGGTGTGATATGACAAGTGGTTGGTGTGATATGACAAGTGGTTTGTGTGATATGGCAAGTGGTTGGTGTGATATGATAAGTGGTTGGTGTGATATCACAAGTGGTTGGTGTGATATGATAAGTGGTTGGTGTGATATCACAAGTGGTTGGTGAGATATGACAAGTGGTTGGTGTGATATGACAAGTAGTTTGTGTGATATGGCAAGTGGTTGGTGTGATATGATAAGAGGTTGGTGTGATTTCACAAGTGGTTGGTGTGATATGATAAGTGGTAAGATTAAACATCAATCAAATTATTCATTTTAATAAATGATATGAACAACTAGAAACAATCAAAATCATGAACTATCAAAATCATGAACTATCAAAATCATGAACTATCAAAATCATGAACTATCAAAATCCTGAACTATCAAAATCACGAACTATCAAAATCAAGAAAATCATGAACTATCAAAATCATGAACTATCAAAATCATGAACTATCAAAATCATGAACTATCAAAATCATGAACTATCAAAATCATGAACTATCAAAATCATGAACTATCAAATCAACAACTGTGATATTTGAAACTCTTGAGAGAATGATAATTTCTCAGCTCTGCAACTACTCTGTTTACATAGGTATGCTTACAGAAAGTGAAAACATGGATTATTTAACGTAGAAAGGAAACAATACTGAAGAGCTGATATATTGAAAGTGCCCGGGGAACAAAGACTGGGTCAACCAAGATGCAGAAGTCTCTGTTCATTTATGTCATATAAGTTCTTACTTTTGAGTGGACTAAGGAATTTAAAAACTATCAGTCACTTGTCACTGATGGCATGGTATGTTATACGCATACTTTAAAATTAAAAGCAGATACCATATATTAATACACAAAATAAAATGCGTTACCAAATCAGTAATGTGAATATCTTTGATCCTCTTAGCTATGGGTGTAACTTTAACCCTCTTAAAGCCTAAGTCTGAATTTTTCACATTTGCATTGTTTATTATTTCTAAAAAAATTGAGGCCCCCCCCCCCCATATTTTCTATACACCTGTTCCAGGCGGTTGCGTTCTTGGGGTGTACCTCCAACTATGGGTGTAACTTTAACCCTCTTAAAGCCTAAGTCTGAATTTTTCACATTTGCATTGTTTATTATTTCTAAAAAAATTGAGGCCCCCCCCCCCCCATATTTTCTATACACCTGTTCCAGGCGGTTGCGTTCTTGGGGTGTACCTCCAGATGCGTCCAATGTGCGCTGGCGCGTAGAGCACCTCCCTCATTTTTGTTTAAAAATAACAATAAAACCTTGCGTCCCGCATGAATTTGGGTGATGGTGAGAATCTGCTCAATTTTAATTTTAAAAAAATCTGATGTTTTTATCTTGTTTAACTTTCAATCTATGTGTGCTTAGAATGGTGCCTCTGTATCCATGTGTGCTTAGTACGGTGCGTCTATATTTATGTGTGGTTAGTACGTGACGTCTATGTGTGCTTAGTACAGTGGTCAATATCTGTGTGCGAAGTATGTTACCTCTGTATCTATGGGTGCGCAGAACGGTGTGTCTATATCCATGTGAGCTAAGCAACTCTGCTACAATGTTCTGTAGAATTTGAATAAACTGACTCACAGATTATGGCCATTTTCTAGTTCTGTATCACTCAAATATCTCACCTCTCCCCACATTTGCTTGCCATACATCCAGGCCTCAATGTCAAACTTTTTGTGTGCAGGGGCTCCCAACTCTTGGGTTGGCATATCCAAAATTCTGGTGGATGGACCTCAAAACAGTTAGATCTTTCCAAATTCAAAACTTAAATTTTCTTTTTTTTTTCTTTAAAAATCAAAGGACTAAAACGAATTATACTCAGCAAAAAAATATTTCAATATTAATCAGTAAATTTTATAGCACAGCTGCAATGGTGGCATGTCTGACCTCAGACCAAAAGGCTGACTTCAGACCAAAAGGCTGACCTCAGAGCAAAAGGCTGACTTCAGACCAAAAGGCTGACTTCAGACCAAAAGGCTGGATCTATCTTACAGGATTACTCTCAGTTATGGGGAAAACTAGATAGACTGCCTCATATGTGGTTTGGAAACACAAAAGGCTGCTGTAAGGAAAACTCCTCCAACAAATCGACTCCTCTAAACCAGCATGTCTGCTCTTCTTGTGCAGAAAGAACAACTAGTTTAGTATGTCAGCCCCGTAGGATAAAAGCCTACTTGGTATGAAAAAGTTTCTGTCTATTCTGCCCTGCCAGTCCTATTAACATTATACCATTGTTAAGGGAAAAGGGGGGGGGGGGTCAGCCAATGAGCTTCCTCACAATTTGTTCCATTCTTTTTGTTGGACGATGGTCTCAACACTATTATGCAGCCAGAGTAATGTAAAAGTTTTTAAAAATAACCATTACCATCATTTGAAAAATCACTAACGATCAGATATCTTACCTGAAATGAAGTCCCAAATCAGAGAAGAGCTCCTTCTCAATAGACAATATTTCTTGAAGTAGTTTCTCACTCTCTGTTCCATCTTCGTTGGCAGTTAGTCCAAACATCTCCACCTGTAACAAATATTTTAAATTATCAAATTATAATTATTTAGTGTGATCCTTGGCAGAAAAAAAGAAGTGACCTGAGGGGGGAGGGTGGGGGGCAAAATTATTTGTAGTAATTATCTGTAGATATGACACTGCTAAGGTCTTTAAGGTCTTAAAATGACATGACTGACACTGCTAAAGTAGTATAATGACATGATGACTCTGATAGGCCTCAAAATGACAAAACATACTGTCAATGACTCATAGACATGACGCCCACTGCTACCGGCTTAAGATGACATGAATCAGACTGCTAAGGCCTTAAAATGAAATGACTGACACTGCCAAGGCCTTAATATGACATGAAACACTGCTAAGACCTTAATATGACATTGAACTCTGTGGTTAGATGTGGTTTCATACTTTGATATCAGTAAGTTATCATCATCTGGAAACTATCATCAAATTTAAATAGAATAAAAGAGAAGTAATTATGACATCTCAACCCTTCCAAATCTCCATTCTTTTATAGCTTCAGAAAAACACCATCCTCCACTGACATTTTTTGAAACAAAATATCTGTTTATTTTGTCTTGAAAAAAATAACAACAACCCTACACCAATGTTTGCCCAGATTGAATTTCAATCAAATCAACAAACAGGATTCCAAGTTTTTTAAAAACAAGATTTAAAAATTACCTCCTCCATTATTTCAGTCATTTTTATAATTCGTTTAATTAAATAAAACACCAACACAACATTCTTCCTTGTTCACCATTTATCTGAAGCAAATGGATAAACATCCCCCACAAAAAAAATAATAAAAAATTTATGGTAGAAGGAAATTATAATAAAACCTTTGTGAAATGATGAACTCTGTAGAGACCTTTCTCAATGGCTTTCTCTGCAGCCTCTGCTCTGTAACATCTGCTGACTGCCATCATTCTGCCGTAAGGAGAACAATAAACGTTTAATGTAAACAGTGGGACACCACGCAGAGCGTGTCATGAAATAGTGATTGCATTATATAGTTGTCTTATTATACAGTGATTTTATTATATGACGGTTTTATTATACAATGATTGTAGCATATTGGGGTTGTATTATAAAGTGATTTTATTATACAATGATTGTCTTATATACCCGGTAGTGAATATTTTATATAGTGACTGATTGCTGGCTGACAAACTGTCTATAAATAAAATTACTATGATGATGAAATAGTATTTTCCCATGAATTAAATGCTTCAAGTTCTTTTATTTCTTTTATCTATTTTATATTTGTAAGTCAGTTGAAAAGCTAACCCATAAAATAAAGCTAAGTCCATCCATAAACCCAAAGCTCAGTCTATCCATTAACCTGAATCTAAGTCCATCCATAAACCCAAAGCTCAGTCTATCCATTAACCCGAATCTAAGTCCATCCATAAACCGAAAGCTCAGTCTATCCATAAACCCAGAGCTCAGTCCATTCACAAACCCAAAGCTCAGTCCATTCATGAACCCAAGGCTCAGTCCATTCACAAACCCAAAGCTCAGTCCAATCATGAACCCAAAGCTCAGGTCACAAGGGAAAACAAGTAGAAAACTACATATACATGTGTTGTAATGGAAGAATCTATTTACCTTTTAGGTAATTGTTCCAGTGGAATAGTTTCATTCATAAAGTAGCCTGCAGTAAAGAAATAGTGGAATTTAAGGTTAGAAGTGTGAGAGTGTTTCTTATTGATGGTCAACCCTCTCTAAGTGTATGGTATGTGGTAGTGATTTCTGAGAGTCAGTCACAAAAATGTGACTGCTTTAAAATACTTTTTAAAAAAAAGCTTAAAAGGTGAAATAAGTTATTGAAAAATGAAATTAAAAAAAAAGAGACACTGAGAAAATTCATTGAAGACAAAAATTATCGACATGATGAACAAACCTGCCAAGGACATTTCTGCAGTCCCTGCCAGGCAGGCCCCATTCAAACACTTGTCATGGAGCTGGTAGACTTGACTGCGCCCAGAGGTCGTCTTAAAACCACAGCTGTTCTGTTAGAAGATTGGACCATTTGGGGGATTCAGTGGAGCTGCCGTAACATTCCAGAGCTTGGAGGTGGGGGCTCTATGGCAATATCATTCACACCACTTTCATCCCGCACCATGTCAATGAACTGAGTTTTAACACCAGTAAGTAATAAAATAATTTCTTACAACTTTGAATATATATATATAAAAAAACCAACAACTTACTATTACTCCAGAGTAAAGTAAATCAGGAACAGAGACAAGTTCAAAGCCCTGCAGGGTATTATAAAAGTTGGGTAATGAAAAATAAAAAGATTGAATAAAAACCAATGTAAATTTATGGCTTAAAACTTCATACAAATATTAAAAAATGCACCTACATCTTTAACAAAACAATTCTTTAGAGCAAAAGTAAAAGTACTGATAAAAAACTTTTTAAAAAGAACTGTACAAGCTGATGATACTGAACGGCATTGTCTGCACAAAGCTGATGATACTGAACGACATTGCCTGGACATGCTGATGATACTGAACGACATTGCCTGTACAAGCTGATGATACTGAACGACATTGCCTGTACAAGCTGATGATACTGAACGACATTGCCTGTACAAGCTGATGATCTTTAACAGAAATGCTTCCAGGCTATGAAGCAAACAATTTTCAGTTTGGGATTCTTATATCTGCGTTTTGTCTTAAGTTACAAATCAGCTCATAAATTAACTTCACTAAAAACAAAACAAAAAATTTTAAAAATACCTTAGTGAAAAGCCTGTCAATGGTGAATGACACAATGGCTCTCTCTAGTTCGGCAAGCTCATCTTCTAGGTAGTAGGTCTTAGATCCAGAGGAAAACGTTAAGTTCCTAGAAAAAAGCATGTTAATACATTTTGTTTTTACACTGCATTTTCAGCATCTTTTTGGAGTGTAACAGTGGCGGCAAGTTTAATATAATTTGATAATGAGGCAGCTTCCAAACTTCAGAACTATGTTTGTTTTTACAGTTTGGCTAAATGATACATGCAATGGACAGGTTTCATGTACCAACAGTTATATGATTTCACATATGACATATGATTGTACTGAACAATGTACAGCATTAACCCTCCTCATATGGTCAATGGCAAGTCTTTACACTCACTCATGTCTCAACATCTTCAGTCCCTTTCCTGCTATCTCACTGATGTTCCTGGGCTTGTCTTTGAACTCTGTAATTATAGACAGATTGACATGTTGCTAGTATTCAACTTTTGACTATCATATGGTGTAATGTTATGTTGCAAGTATTCAACTATTGACTCCCATGTGGTGTCATGTGTTATGTTGCAAGTATTCAACTTTTGACTCCCATATGGTGTCATCTTATGTTGCAAGCATTCAACTTTTGACTCCCATATGGTGTCATGTGTTATGTTGCAAGCATTCAACTTTTTACTTCCATATGGCATAATGTTATGTTGAAAGAATTTGACTTTTGACCCCCATATGGTGTCATGTTATTTTGCAAGTATTCAACTTTTGACTCACACATGGGTAATGTTATGTTGCTAGTTTTCAACTATTGACATACGGTGTCATGTGTTATGTTACAAGTATTCAACTATTGACTCCCATACAGTGTCATGTGTTATGTTGCAAGTATTCAACTTTTGACTTTCATATGGTGTCATGTGTTAATGAGGGATAGGAATTTTAATGAATCCATAAATTTTTAATGGAAATTATAATAATTATATACAGCTCTAAAGTGTTTATCCAGCAATTGTTGCAATAAAAATTTGTCTCAGAATGTCATCATTCAAATTCCAGCACTGACATTACACCACGAAGAAGTGAAGATGTAAAATTATACAAATGTTGCTTACCTTTCAATTCACCCACAAGTTCAATTACTCTAGCTTTTGACTCATCTCCAATGATCTATTGAATGCACGGATGAAATAAATAAACATGCTAATACCGTTACAACATGTAGAATAAAACTTGAATAATCTAATAAAAACTATCCCTTGAAATCAATTAGCACCAATTACTATTTTTAGATTCATGAAATATTAGTCAAATAATGAATTTCTCTATCACTTTGCAAAGGAGCAGTGCCTAAATAAGTTAAGTTATAAAAAAATATAATTTGGGGGCATGGGCTTATCTAGGTGAACTTCATCTGTGACAATGGTGACAGGATAATGGTGACAGGACCATGGTGACAGGACCATGGTGACAAGGCCATGGAGACAGGACAATGATGACAGAACAATGGTGACAGGACATTGGTGACAGGACCATGATGACAGGACCATGGTGACAGGACAATGGTGACAGGACAATGGTGTTAGGACCATGGTGACAGGACCATGGTGACAGGACCATGGTGACAGGACAATGGTGACAGGACAATGGGGGCAGGACAATGGTGACAGGACCATGGTGACATGACAATAGTGACAGGACCATGGTGACAGGACCATGGTGACAGGACAATGGTGACAGGACAATGATGACAGGACCATGGTGACAGGACAATGGTGACAGGACAATGGGGACAGGACAATGGTGACCGGACCATGGTGACATGACGATGGTGACAGGACCATGGTGACAGGACCATGGTGACAGGACCATGGTGACAGGACAATGGGGACAGGACAATGGTGACAGGACCATGGTGACATGACAGGGACAGGACAATGGTGACAGGACAAGGGTGACATGACGATGGTGACAGGACCATGGTGACAGGACCATGGTGACAGGACCATGGTGACAGGACAATGGGGACAGGACAATGGTGACAGGACCATGGTGACATGACGATGGTGACAGGACCATGGTGACAGGACCATGGTGACAGGACCATGGTGACAGGACAATGGTGACAGGACAATGGTGAAAGGACAATGGTGACAGGATCGATATATCACATTTTGATGCACCATGTGGTGATGAAGAAATAATTTCTAAACTGGAAATAAATTGAAAACAGTCCAGAACAGTAATCCCCTAATTAGAAATCTTACAGGAATGGGATGACTTATTTAGTGACCTACTGCTTCTACAAGCATATTATTTGATGGGGTACGGTTTTGAGTCGGGTACACACTCTTCAGCTTTTCCAAGTTAAAACTTAGGGGATCAGCGTACGAACAAACAGTCATATGAATGAGTGCACACAGTCGAGAACAGTAAACCCCTAATTAGAAATCTTACAGCAATGGGATGATTTATGTTTGGGACATCTAAAGTCACAGAAACTTACAGCAATGGGAAGATTTATGTTTGGGATATCTAAAGTTACAGAAACTTACAGCAATGGGATGACTTATGTTTGGGATATCTAAAGTTACAGAAGCTTACAGCAATGGGATGACTTATGTTTGGGATATCTAAAGTCACAGAAACTTACAGCAATGGGATGACTTATGTTTGGGATATCTAAAGTTACAGAAACTTACAGCAATGGGATGACTTATGTTTGGGATATCTAAAGTTACAGAAACTTACAGCAATGGGATGACTTATGTTTGGGATATCTAAAGTTACAGTAACTTACAGCAATGGGATGACTTATGTTTGGGATATCTAAAGTCACAGAAACTTACAGCAATGGGATGACTTATGTTTGGGATATCTAAAGTTACAGGCACTTACAGCATTGGGATGACTTATGTTTGGGATATCTAAAGTTACAGAACTTACAGCAATGGGATGACTTATGTTTAAAATATCTAAAGTTACAGGCACTTACAGCATTGGGATGACTTATGTTTGGGATATCTAAAGTTACAGAAACTTACAGCAATGGGATGACTTATGTTTGGGATATCTAAAGTTACAGAAACTTACAGCATTGGGATGACTTATGTTTGGGATATCTAAAGTTACAGAAACTTACAGCAATGGGATGACTTATGTTTGGGATATCTAAAGTTACAGAAACTTACAGCAATGGGATGACTTATGTTTGGGATATCTAAAGTTACAGAAACTTACAGCAATGGGATGACTTATGTTTGGGATATCTAAAGTTACAGAAACTTACAGCAATGGGATGACTTATGTTTGGGATATCTAAAGTTACAGAAACTTACAGCAATGGGATGACTTATGTTTGGGATATCTAAAGTTACAGAAACTTACAGCAATGGGATGACTTATGTTTGGGATATCTAAAGTTACAGAAACTTACAGCAATGGGATGACTTATGTTTGGGATATCTAAAGTTACAGAAACTTACAGCAATGGGATGACTTATGTTTGGGATATCTAAAGTTACAGAAACTTACAGCAATGGGATGACTTATGTTTGGGATATCTAAAGTTACAGAAACTTACAGCAATGGGATGACTTATGTTTGGGATATCTAAAGTTACAGAAACTTACAGCAATGGGATGACTTATGTTTGGGATATCTAAAGTTACAGAAACTTACAGCAATGGGATGACTTATGTTTGGGATATCTAAAGTTACAGAACTTACAGCAATGGGATGACTTATGTTTGGGATATCTAAAGTTACAGAACTTACAGCATTGGGATGACTTATCTTTGGGATATCTAAAGTTACAGAACTTACAGCAATGGGATGACTTATGTTTGGGATATCTAAAGTTACAGAACTTACAGCATTGGGATGACTTATCTTTGGGATATCTAAAGTTACAGAACTTACAGCATTGGGATGACTTATGTTTGGGATATCTAAAGTTACAGAGCTTACAGCATTGGGATGACTTATGTTTGGGATATCTAAAGTTACAGAACTTACAGCAATGGGATGACTTATGTTTGGGATATCTAAAGTTACAGAACTTACAGCATTGGGATGACTTATCTTTGGGATATCTAAAGTTACAGAACTTACAGCATTGGAATGACTTATGTTTGGGATTACTAAAGTTACAGAACTTACAGCATTGGGATGACTTATGTTTGGGATATCTAAAGTTACAGAACTTACAGCATTGGGATGACTCATGTTTGGGATTACTAAAGTTACAGAAACATACAGCAATGGGATGACTTATGTTTGGGATATCTAAAGTTACAGAACTTACAGCAATGGGATGACTTATGTTTGGGATATCTAAAGTTACAGAACTTACAGCATTGGGATGACTTATGTTTGGGATATCTAAAGTTACAGAACTTACAGCATTGGAATGACTCATGTTTGGGATTACTAAAGTTACAGAACTTACAGCATTGGGATGACTTATGTTTGGGATATCTAAAGTTACAGAACTTACAGCATTGGGATGACTCATGTTTGGGATTACTAAAGTTACAGAAACATACAGCAATGGGATGACTTATGTTTGGGATATCTAAAGTTACAGAAACTTACAGCAATGGGATGACTTATGTTTGGGATATCTAAAGTTACAGAAACTTACAGCATTGGGATGACTTATGTTTGGGATATCTAAAGTTACAGAAACTTACAGCAATGGGATGACTAATGTTTAAGATATCTAAAGTTACAGGCACTTACAGCATTGGGATGACTTATGTTTGGGATATCTAAAGTTACTGAACTTACAGCATTGGGATGACTTATGTTTGGGATATCTAAAGTTACATAACTTACAGCATGGGATGACTTATGTTTGGGATATCTAAAGTTACAGGCACTTACAGCATTGGGATGACTTATGTTTGAGATATCTAAAGTTACAGGCACTTACAGCATTGGGATGACTTATGTTTGGGATATCTAAAGTTAAAGAAACTTACAGCATTCGGATGACTTATGTTTGGAATATCTAAAGTTACTGAACTTACAGCATTGGGATGACTTATGTTTGGGATATCTAAAGTCACAGAAACTTACAGCAATGGGATGATTTATGTTTGGGACATCTAAAGTTAAAGAACTTACAGCATTGGGATGACTTATGTTTGGGATATCTAAAGTTACAGAAACTTACAGCATTGGGATGACTTATGTTTGGGATATATAAAGTTACTGAACTTACAGCATTGGGATGACTTATGTTTGGGATATCTAAAGTTACTGAACTTACAGCATTGGGATGACTTATGTTTGGGATATCTAAAGTTACAGAACTTACAGCAATGGGATGACTAATGTTTGGGATATCTAAAGTTACAGAACTTACAGCATTGGGATGACTTATCTTTGGGATATCTAAAGTTACAGAAATGTACAGCATTGGGATGACTTATGTTCGGGATATCTAAAGTTACTGAACTTACAGCATTGGGATGACTTTTGTTTGGGATATCTAAAGTTACAGAACTTACAGCATTGGGATGACTTATGTTTGGGATATCTAAAGTTACAGAACTTACAGCATTGGGATGACTTATGTTTGGGATATCTAAAGTTACAGAACTTACAGCATTGGGATGACTTATGTTTGGGATATCTAAAGTTACAGAACTTACAGCATTGGGATGACTTATGTTTGGGATATCTAAAGTTACAGAACTTACAGCATTGGGATGACTTATGTTTGGGATATCTAAAGTTACAGAACTTACAGCATTGGGATGACTTATGTTTGGGATATCTAAAGTTACAGAACTTACAGCATTGGGATGACTTATGTTTGGGATATCTAAAGTTACAGAACTTACAGCATTGGGATGACTTATGTTTGGGATATCTAAAGTTACAGAACTTACAGCATTGGGATGACTTATGTTTGGGATATCTAAAGTTACAGAACTTACAGCATTGGGATGACTTATGTTTGGGATATCTAAAGTTACAGAACTTACAGCATTGGGATGACTTATGTTTGGGATATCTAAAGTTACAGAACTTACAGCATTGGGATGACTTATGTTTGGGATATCTAAAGTTACAGAACTTACAGCATTGGGATGACTTATGTTTGGGATATCTAAAGTTACAGAACTTACAGCATTGGGATGACTTATGTTTGGGATATCTAAAGTTACAGAACTTACAGCATTGGGATGACTTATGTTTGGGATATCTAAAGTTACAGAACTTACAGCATTGGGATGACTTATGTTTGGGATATCTAAAGTTACAGAACTTACAGCATTGGGATGACTCATGTTTGGGATTACTAAAGTTACAGAAACATACAGCAATGGGATGACTTATGTTTGGGTTATCTAAAGTTACAGAACTTACAGCATTGGGATGACTCATGTTTGGGATTACTAAAGTTACAGAACTTACAGCATTGGGATGACTCATGTTTGGGATATCTAAAGTTACAGAACTTACAGCATTGGGATGACTCATGTTTGGGATATCTAAAGCCTCCGCCAGAAGTTGCCGCCTTATGTGCTCTTTCTTATCCACCTATTGAGAGTCATTCAGATGGTAAAGTTAATTTGGGGAACACACTGAATAAAGAGTTTAGGAAGTACTACCATGGAGCTTCATTGCCTGTAATGATTCCTGCATATACACATTCATAAGCTGAATTTTTTTGGTGGAAATGTTTCAGGGGAATGAGTGTGGTGGTCTGCTTATGAGCGGGTCATTGGAGATTTTTATAATTTTCTCCAGGAAAACTGATTCTATTATAGAGAACAAGGAAAAAATAAGTAATGGAAAAAAAAAGGTTAGGCAATGTACAAATTGGTTGTGTGCTAAATTGGGTCAAATGTTTTGTTCTCATTTTGCTACGTCCATGCGAAGATTGTCAAAGTACATACATTGAATAAAAAATTGTTGTTGTAGATAACCGAAGTCCTATTTTTCAAAATGTCAATTATGGTTACCATTTATTTACTAGCACACGTGCAATAATCTATGTTGTACATAATGCTGTATACTTAATAGTTATTTTAAGGTTTTTACTTACACTAGAATCATTTTTTAAATTTTGGATTAAAAAAAATAATTTAATTTATTTAGTGACGTACTGCTTCCACAAGCATATTATTTGATGGGGTACGGTTTTGAGTCGGGTACACACTCTTCAGCTTTTCCAAGTTAAAACTAAGGGGGTCAGCGTACAAACAAACAGTCATATGAATGAGTGCATACAGTAGCAATAAATTTAATCATTGGTAAATAGCTTTATCTACAAGAAACTATAGGGTGAAGAAATAAAAACAGCATTGAAAATACTTACATTTTGCTCAGCAGCTAGTGATTGTGACAGTTCTAGCTGTTAAAGTAAAAAAATGGTTTGTATCAATTTTTTTAAAATTTCAACTCATCATAAATTATCATAGAGCAGGATCGAGCAAAACATGTTAAACAAAACATTTAGCACGGTGAATCCTATTTTTGTCGCATTAATTTTTTAAAATTTTCTGCAGCACACTTGTATTGAAAATCATATGAATGTTAAAAATCTAACACTTTAAGGACAAAGAAGCCAGGAAATTGTCGCCCCAGGTGGGGGCTACAGATAATCATGACATGACCACATTTAAGAAGACTTATTCAGAAATCAAACTCCATTGTCATATTTAATTATGAAGACCATACCACTTTATGGATATCTCCTATCCCCTTTCTGTTGCTGATGTTGTTGTCAATAGCTTCAGTGTTTGCAGAGCTCAGCAAAAAAGGCCAGTCTAGCTCAGGCTCAGGCAACTGAAATGGCTGATCCCACTCTGCTGGCTCTATCTTGCTGGAAGCTGATGGAGATTCTTGTGTTGCTCCCTGGTTCAAAGCACTCCTGTGGAATTTCTGTCTCGTATTGCAAGGAACTATTTTTTCTATATTTTTCTTTCCATGGAGAAGAACAAATATAAAAATGAGAGCCTTTCAAAGGCAGGTAAGTTATCAAAATTTTAGAGCGGAATGAAGTATATTTATATAGCAAAGAAATAAACAGTACTTGTAAAATTTTAATGTATTTTTTAACAAATACCTTTCTTGACAGTAAGGACCAGTATGAAGTTTGAGTTGAACTTAACCGCCGAAAACAAGAATGGCAAAAAATTATCCTAATTGTATCAGGGACTGTTTTCCTTAAGGAATGACCCAGCATTTTCAAAAGCAAGTGTATATGTGCTGCAGAAAAGAAATAGTATAATCATTGTCAAAAGACAAAATGAGGGACATGTTCAGACACCTTAGTCAGCCTTGCAAATCATTGTGCAATGTTTCAAGGCCCTATGTTACATACAATCAAAAAAATTTACAGACACATTTTTTAAATAAAGGAACCCAGTTAAAAAAATTCTGATGTCAGTACGACTATGTTATTTCTGTGTATGAATTTTTGTCATTTTACCACAAGGCTTGACCCATTTTTTTTTAGCCCTTTGGCATTCTCACCAGTGTTGAAATACTTCTGATTATGAATATGACTGTCCAAGTGTCAAGCAACTAAGAAGCAAATGCCACAGCTCCAAATGTCAAATTTTGTTTTGCTTCAGAAAAATTCTGTAAATTGCTTTATTTATTAAGAATGTCCTAAGTTCTAAAGGGGATTTACGAACAAGTAATTTTAGTTCAAATCTTTACAGACTGTCTGTAAATTTATGGATGTTTTTGGCAACCCTGGAAGGGAAGCGGGGGGGGGGGGGGGGAGAAATTTGCCTCATTCTAACTTTGAGAGAATATACTAAAAAAATACATTAATTGTATGAGGCTATACTAAAAAGGCTCCAAACTCTGCATCACAATTATACTTGTACACATTATCCAAATGTCAAAGGAATCATGTGATTATATAGCATCTATAATAAAGTAATGTTAGTGGTCATTGGACATTGTGTTATTTATCAGAGAGAGAGAGAGATCGTCATTGTGAAGTGGAATAATAGGCCAGTCGAATAATTGACAGGCATCAGAAGATCCCAGTCAACGATAATATTCTGATATGCAACTGAATATTTGACAGAATATTTGACACAGTTGGCTTTTAGAAAATCACTACTGAACATGTCACCAGTTCAACAGGCCAATTGGGCTTATGTTACTTCAGTGCACCACTTGGAGTTTAAGTGTAGGATTCTCTCCTTTTGTTTATTCTTAGATTGTTACTAGAGTTAACCTTGCTTTTTTAAATATATTAATACAAAGGAATGATTTAAGACTAAGTTATAATTTCATTAGGTGGTTAATTATATTTAAATTGTCCCGCATTTTGGAAAAGGCTACTGTATCGATTTTTACAACAACTTTTGGATTTGGTGGAACTTGCAAAAAAAGTGTGAAAAAGTATATATTAAAGTTAAAGTTGGGTTTTAATTATTAAACAAATATTTTGGATTGATTTTCTTTATTTTTACATTTTTCTTACAACAGAGTATTACTGTAGCACATGTGAAGGGAGCAACTGAAGATCTCTGACACTTCTTACAGCATATCTAGGCTTAGAAGGATACAATATAGTAGCCAGGTTTGTCAAGAAATTAATGTTCGGGCTGAAATTATTTCATTTTCATTAATTTTAACATTTTGTTCCTATCTCCGTTTCTCTTGTTAATTTGATAAAAAAAGCACATTCTCTCATTTTCCCTACCCATGGTGGCAGGGTAATCTACCACTTAGGCATAAGCCAAGAAAAAAATCCAGTTGTGTAAAGTTATTTAGTGCATAATTCATTTAAATAATTATTACTAAGCTACCAATATGACAGGAGGTAATAGTGCATATGCACAAAGTTTTTGATACCGATCAGACATGAAACAAATAAGTATGGGGGGCTGTCCACACTACTGCTGAATTTGTCAGACCCTAATTCAGTACTACGACGGTGTGTGCATTGACGAACAGTGTATGAAATGTGGTGTCTGCAGTGGGCTGTGCAGATTAAGCAGACACGCTCACGGATGGTCTCAGTTTGGCCTGTGGTGCATGCCGTTACAGAATTTCACTACAACATTTACCGGCCCATTGGTGGAGTACCGGTAGTAAATGTTGAGAAAGCTCCCCGGGTTTTCTGCTATCTTGGTTGACACAACCAGTTAATTCTGTCACTAAACCTAAACAAAATCGATCCCTATGCCTAACCTAAACCCTAAATCGATCCCTATGCCTAACCTGAACCCTATATCATATATCGATCCTTATGCCTAACCTGAACCCTAAATCGATCCCTCAACCTAACCGTCTTAGGGTCACTGGAGTTTGTATACATTCAGGCTCCAAGGATAGGGACCAACGATCAGAAATGTTACCAAACTCCGAGATAGTTCCGAAATATGAACTTAAAAATCCTCATTCCTTTAATGGAACTACTCAGATAGTCAGAGAGAATTCAGACGCATTTTTGGCCTGGATGTATTGTTTTTTAGTTCTTACATAATAGTTACGTAGTTTTATAATATATAAAAAAAACACACTATTTGTTGTTTATTTGTTTTGCTTAAGTCAATGTACTTGTGCAGCCATCATTTGAAATGTTTGGAATTAATTTCTATTTTTGATAGACACAAATAAAAACAATGGCTGATAAACAAATATTCTTTTGCGGCTCTCTCGTATACTAATTTTCAGCTAAGCTAAGTGCTATTTTAATTTAATGCATTTTTCTCTGTTGTTTGTTCGCTGACGAATGTTTTCTGCTAAAAATTTCATTATATTGTCGCTTTCATTTTTTTTTTTTTGCAGGTTTTCCAATACTTTGTTTTACTCGTTATTGATAAACTAAAAAAAATGACAATTCATTTGCTGCCCACGGATACTACCTCTAAGCTAAGTGCTATTTTAAAAACGTATTTTGTTTTCTGTTTTTATGTTGTTTTGTTCACTGACGAAGGCTTCCTGCCAACACGTTCGTTGTTTTGTTGCGTTCTTTTTTTCAGGTTTAACCTTACTTCGTTTTACTCATTTTATAAATAAATGACTGACATTTTATGATTAGAGACTTAATCCCCATTATTTTGTATTTAAGATAATGACATGTTACATAAAAAATTACTTTATTTTATTTGACAAAAATTGCTTTAAAAAAACAAGTGTTGGTATAATTGTCAATTTAAATGTTTGTTTATTTGATTTACTTCAAAAACCATCAACTCATATTTACTCACTAAATGAGACAATCCTCCAACAAGTATCCAGTAGTCCATATCTTGGCGTTCTCTTCTCAAATAACCTAAAATGGTCACCCCATATAAACAAAATTTAAAAAAAAGCCAACTCCACCCTAGGTTTCATTCGAAGAAATCTGTGCCACTGCTCAACTTCCTGCAAACTGAATGCCTATTTCGCACTCGTCCGTCCACTACTGAAATGCGGTGCGATCATCTTGGACTTGGACCCACACCTTAAGCAAGACGTGGACACGATGGAGCGAATTCAAGGAAACGCTGTGCGTTTTATCACTCTTGACTACAAATCCACCACTCCTGGCTTCGTCACTGGACTCTTAAAAAGATTTGACATCTCTCCCCTTAAAGACAGACGAGAGGGACTCTACTTGACATTCTTATATAAAGTGATCATGGGACTGGTGCCGGCCATCCCAGGACGCACGTTCCTCACCCCACAGAAGCCGAGTAGGCTGATCAGAGCAAAACGCTCACTGAACACAGATTTCACCACTGAAATTCCCATAAACAATTACACCAGAAACAATAGAAAATGCTTCAAAGTGCCTCAGTGCAACACAGTGCAGTATCAACAATCTTTCTTCCCACGCACAATAATAGCATGGAATCACCTGAACGATGCCACTGTGAACTCGACATCAGTCGAAAGCTTCAAGGCTGCCCTGACATCTGCTGGGAGCCGTTAGAATAGCAACATCATACCCCCAACCGTTGCAAAAATGCCAGTACATGGTTGCAACGAAACATTACCAGCAATGAATAATGATGCTTTGTCCGATTTTGTTACTTCTCGGTTTTTGTATAGTATTGGTAAATAGTAAAACCTTTGTCAAAGCACAACAGAGCTATTTATTGGCTTGTAAACGAAAAATAAAATGGAAATGAATTGAGAATAAAATCAACAGAGTGTTTAATTCTTAAGCTTTAAGAGAGATAAATAGGCATTCATACTACTATTTATATTTCACTGAAATTTTATGAATGAACGAATACAGACAAATATGCATTCGTTTAAAGTGTCAAGATTTATTTTAATATTATCGTTCTCTTCTTTGGTATCCTCTGCGTTGTTCGGCGTACTGACAATAATTTTACTTAATGATGGCCCGCTCAGTATTATCAAAAACTCAGTTGCAGGAATGAAAATTTGCATGGTTGCTGCGTTAGTCCACTGTCTTTTGACATTTTTAATTTCATTTTTATATGGATCAGAAAGTAGTGAAAAATATCCTTTTAAGCCTAAGGTAAGCCTAGACGCCTAGACACTAAAACTAAAGTAAAGTGACCAGCAGGGTAGGAGCTGTAGCTTAACCCTTTACAGTCAAAGCCTATTCAGCCTTTTCTACTCCCAGCACCCAAGCAAGGGGACATAACTCCATTTTTGTCTTTATCTAATTAATAAACAGAAAATAAACTAGAAGCTAGAAAATAACATTGAAAATACCCAAATACAAATAACTGATTTAAATTAAAGCAAAAGTTGCACCTAAAACAGTTTCGGAGACCCTCCCACTTTGATTTGTAAAAAATTCCCAGACCACTTATGATCTTGCTGATCAGTTGGAGTGGAATTGATAGGTCTCTTGTCATCGATATCTGTACTATTACTATTATCTTCTTGACTTGATTCACTATCACTAATAGCGTCATTTAAATTAATGTCTATATCAGATTCTTCACTATCGCTGCTAGACTCATAAAATAGTGAAGCTTCATTAGGCATAAGTTCATTCAAAATTTTATCCAAGGCTTGGAAAGCCATTATTTACAGCGAAAAAATCGCAACTTTAAAATAAAATCGTAGAAAATGAGCCCCTAAACATACCGCATTCAAACAAGTATCTAAATAAATTCTGTCAATGAGGTTTCCTTCCGGTAGAACTTTAAATAGTAATGCCCAACGGATTTCTGCTGTGCTAAGAAAGAAAGTAAACAACCTCAAAACGGGTGGGTTTGGCCGCAACGAACTGTAGGCTTAAGAAAAAATCGGTGCTTTTCGGATGCATCAGACTGTAAAGGGTTAACACTAACAGTCCGCTCAGTAGGCCTTATTGCATAAAGTTACTTATTTTTCAAATATTTAATTAGGTTTATTGGCACTAAGTTAAAGTTTAACACTTTTTAAATTAAACATTAAATTTAATACCAGAACAGTCTTGAGTTATTGATTGAATACATCAATCAAGTTGCCTGAGTGTTTTATTATAATTATACATCTTAATCTTACATTTACAGATAACTAGTGTAGTGAAATCACTGTTCATTCTCATCCTGGGTTGTATTATCTTCTATATCATCTGCATATGTTATGGTGCGCCACTGCTGTCGTAAGTTATGTTTTGAAATTAAGCTAAATAATATACTTTTAGACCACCATTAAAATGTTATCTCTAATACAAATTAAACTGGAACAGGGAATTCAAAATATTTATCATAACTTGTTTCAAAGCCCATAATGAGAACCAAATATAAGGGAATTAGCTCATTTCCATTAAGTTGTGTTATAGGTTTTTATTTGAAACAAATATTTGGTTCCTTCTCTTCTTTTATCATAAGCATAATGATGCCTCATAGGTCAAAATTTTGTTTTAATTGAATTTTTTAAAAGTCCAACTTTGATTGATATGGCCATTTTATATTTATTTAATCAATTACTTTTAATACTTACTTACTTACGCATGCCTTTCTACCCGGTCTGGCGCATAGGCCGTCTACAAGAACTTTCCACTCATCACGGTCCTGTGCTTTCCTTTCAAATTGCTTCCAGGTGTATCCCATATTTTTGCGTGTTTGCCTCTAGCTCATGTCTCCATGTATTCTTCGGCCTTCCTCTCTTTCTTTTTCCCTGTGGGTTCCATGCTAGGCATTGTCTGGTGATGCTATCTGGGGGTTTTCGGAGTGTAATGCATGTTTTCCTTTATCGTTTGTCATTGTTCTTATCAATAGTCTAATTTTAGGGGTCGTTATGTTGAAAATATTTTTCTATCTTTCATTCATAGGTCAACGACAGAAACATTTCATTTTTCCATGCTTCTCACTGTATTAATTTGTCTTCCGAACTGCATTTTCTGTGGCTCAAATTTAGATAACTGGTTCACTATGTTCACCTCCAGGTGAGTAGTTATGTTTTAACAATAATTTTCAATATCATTAATTTTAAAGTAATAGGGTTAACTGGTGTGTCTTGAAGAAAAAAAAACCTCTCAAAATTATTGTGGGATGGGAAAAAAGACTATATATATATATATATATATATATATATATATAAGTATATAAAATATGGTAACTTATTTCTGTTGATTGTAAAAGAAAATGAAATAGTTAAAGTCCATTTCTATTTCAATTTGCTGCAAACACTAATTTTTTAATTGCATTCTTTTTTTTATTAAATTTGATCTGACTCAAATGGATTGAGAAAATATTTAGTCTCTGAATCATTAAATTTTAAACTAAGTTTCCTATTTGAAAGAATTTTAAATGCATTTATTCTAACAATTTAGTACACATAATAAGTAGAAATTGAAAATTGATAATGTTTCACATTTTGATGACATTGAAAGGGAAGGAATTGTCATTATTTTTTTAATTTAAAAAAAAACTGCCCCTATTTAGCTATTTAAAAAATGTATTTTCGATTTTGTTCATGAATATCAACTTAGTTCATATGTTATGTATGCACTGGGGTACATTAGATAAACAGACATGACACTAATAGGAATCCCACCTGCTGCCATTTCTCCCAAACCCCAGAAACAATTAGCCAGTGTTTGACCGTATTGCCCTGAGCTGGAATTGGGGTAAGTCAAGTGGGGAGGTAAGACCCACATTTTAAAGATGATTTATGGCTGAGGCCAGCAGATGAGGCTAGCCACTGACTTCCTGACTGAGGCCATAAAATGCCATTAGGTCAGGTCCTCTAACATATTATGTATGAGCAAGCACTGAGTGGATTTTTGTTGAATTCTTAGAAATAGGTTTACTGGTGCATATAGTTAAGAGGTATCTTGGCAAAATTGTCAGTGTGCAAGATTGATGACAGTCATAAAATCTTAAACTGTTTCTATCATTAAATGACTAAAACATCAGAAAAACAAAAAAATCTATTTAGGAAACTTTTGTTGCAACAAACATTACTTATAAGGCTTGACATTTTTTAATTATTTAATTATTATTATTATAATTATTAATTATTATATTGTATATTATTTTGTGTGTGTTCTAAAAATAGGAATGGGCTCTTAATTAAATGCTTTCTTGGGTTTACCATATTTTTTTTTGGTTTTGGGGGGGGGGGGGG
>CAXITT010000986.1:35047-116081 GCA_964033795.1 Lymnaea stagnalis
TTTTTTTTTTTTTTTTGTGTTTCTTTGTTCTCCTTTTAGTTTTTTTTTTTTTTTTTTTTTTTTGGTTTCGTTTTCTTATAGCAGGGTGAAATTTAAAAAAATAAAAAAATAATAACAGTTGATTGATTGAGTAGTGTTATGTAGTAAACTTTTTTTCCCGTGCTTGAATTTTGTTTCACCGCACATTAGATCCCTAGCAGACGGTAGCGTTTGTTGTGGGCGGGGCTAGTTCTTTTGATCTGTCGTGTTTACCAATTAAACATGGTTAGTATGTCTCCTGGTATCTTGTTGAATCTTCTCGATAACCCGAGAAATGTAAACAACACGTCATAATTCTTTTCCGGAAGCGTCTTACGGTACATGTATATAAAGGAGTGACAGATACGGAGAGAGGGAGATTCAGATATATATTTTTACCTTCACGAGACGTGTATTATTCTTTGTGTGCTTATATGTGTTTATTCGCATTGATCATTCATCATTATTCATTGGCACATTGTACTAACGGTGTTAACTGTGTACCAGTACAAGATATACCATACTGTAAGTTGATGATTTGTAATTATATTTCTTTTATTTTATAATTGTATCATTACTAAATTAAATCTTATTAATTGTAATTGGTATTGTTTTAAGCGTCGTATTTTTGTTAATGTATTCCTCTATGGTATCGTCCTTTTGTTATGCACTGAATTTGAACGAGCCATAACTTTAAAATAGGGAATTAATTTCTCACAATAGAAGCCAGTGCGTAACAAGAAGAATCTTCCAAATCGGACACAATAAAATGTGTTTCAAATAAAGACATCACACAAATGTTCATCTCTGTAGTTTGTAAGGTAGGATCTGAGTAATCTGACAAACACCAGGCGCAAAAATTAAAATCGGGATATGTTAAACATGGTTGCGGCAAAAAAACAAACAAACAAAAACAAACAAAAAAACAACTAAAAAAGAAAGCCAGTAGTAATCAATTCAATATGTCCACATAAGGGAAACAAAACAAGTATTTATTATGTGCGATCGAAAAGATAATAAATCTGTTGATATATATCAGAGGACTCCTCTGTCCACAGCTCCGAAGCCGAGAGGTTTCGGCCGCACGTACGAGTTCATTGCCGACTGGGCCGATGGTCTCATCACTTTGAACGGCGAGAAGTGGGCGAGAGCGAGAAAACAGCTCACGCCAGCGTTTCATTTGAACAACCTAAAACGGTACATGGAGATTTACAACATGGCGGCTGACGCTCTCTTGGTGAGCGATAGCTAGCTATAGAAATTTGGCTTGTTCTCATGGTCTCAATCTGCTATCGTTTTAAATAATACAGTCTCAGACTGCCACCGTTTTAAGTAATGTCTCAAACTGCCATAGTTTCAAATAATTTCTCAAACTGCAATCGTTTCAAATAATGTGTCAAACTGCTATTCTTCAAATAATGTCTCAAACTGCCATCGTTTCAAATAATGTCTCAAACTGGCATAGATTCAAATAATGTCTCAAAACCAAAGTTTTAAATAATGTCTCAAACTGCCATCATTTCAAATAATGCCTCAAACTGCCATCGTTTCAAATAATATCTCAAACTGCCATCGTTTCAAATAATGTCTCAAACTGCCATCATTTAAAATAATGTCTCAAACTGCCATCGTTTCAAATAATGTCTCAAACTGCCATCATTTCAAATAATGTCTGAAACTGCCATAGTTTCAAATAATGTCTCAAAACCAAAGTTTTAAATAATGTCTCAAACTGCCATCATTTCAAATAATGTCTCAAACTGCCATCGTTTCAAATAATGTCTCAAACTGTCATCGTTTCAAATAATGTCTCAAACTGCCATCGTTTCAAATAATTTCTCAAACTGCCATCGTTTCAAATAATGTCTCAAACTGCCATCATTTCAAATAATATCTCAAACTGCCATCATTTCAAATAATGTCTCAAACTGCCATCATTTCAAATAATGTCTCAAACTGCCATCGTTTCAAATAATATCTCAAACTGCCATCATTTCAAATAATATCTCAAACTGCCATCATTTCAAATAATGTCTCAAACTGCCATCGTTTCAAATAATGTCTCAAACTGCCATCATTTCAAATAATGTCTCAAACTGCCATCGTTTCAAATAATGTCTCAAACTGCCATCATTTCAAATAATATCTCAAACTGCCATCATTTCAAATAATATCTCAAACTGCCATCATTTCAAATAATGTCTCAAACTGCCATCATTTCAAATAATATCTCAAACTGACATCATTTCAAATAATATCTCAAAATGGCATCGTTTCAAATACAGATGGAACCCACGTCATTTACTCCCTCTTATTTTAAGTTGGAGATGTTTAACACCAAGACACCCCCCTCCCTCCCTCGTCTCACCCTTTAACAGTAATTTAATAAATAAAGATAAAATAAATATTTTAAAAAAAAATGGCGGTGTTGAACATGTTATCAATGAGGTGACGCGAGTAGTTAACCTTGTTCCGTACCCAGCATCCTTTACCTTTAATGGAAAACACATTTTTTTTTTCAAGCTCCGCCACCATTCATGACCAATTTAGGCATTAGCGAATACGAATAGCCGACTAGGAGTAAATTTTACTCCGTCGAGAGACTAATTTCCAACTACGACTGCCCAGCACATCTTAGATTTCAATACTGGGAACACGTTGCGGCTGGAGTGATGGATCGTTAACAAAAGAATATGAGCCTTCAGGATGCGGGGGGGTTTCAGTACTAATACTTTTTTGCACACACTCTATCAACAAAAAACGGAGTAATAAAAAAACAAAACAAAAAACAAAACAACGACCCAAACAATTTATTATTTTTTTTTTTTGGGTGTTGGTAGGCTAATAAAGATATTTTACAATCAAACACTAATAGGAACTGTTTTATTTATGAACTGGGACTACTTATGAGCTGCAGTCGTCTTGCACATTCTAAGTGTGTGGCAAGTTTCCCATTCGCCTTATCGCGTCGTTATTAAATGCCAGTGGTTTCATTTCAAGGACTCCAGGATTCGCGATTCGATTTTATAAATATTTAATGAATAATTTTTTTTCCTCTAAAAATTACAGGATAAACTCGACAAGTTGGCGGAGAGCGGGGAATCATTTGACCTTTGCCATCTGATGGACTTGTGTTCCCTAGAAGTTATCTTAAAATCTGCTTTAGGCTATGAAGAAGATGTTCAACATTTGAGGTAAAAATAATGAAACAATGACGCGTGTGTTAACGATATGGCCGAAGCTCTGTGAAGCTTTTTTCTCAAGTCCAAATTATGATAGTTAACCAGCAGCGTAGCAAACGATGGTGTCACTGAGTGGGGTAAAATCATGGTGTTACCCCACAAGACTTCCACCATGCATGTCTGCATACTCTGCGGGAAAAGAGGGGGGGGGGCAGTCTGGTTCGGTGACACGCTCTTCTCGTGCCAACCTCACCTGATGCAAGCTGCTCTCTTGGCATCCTGCTCTGTTGGAAAACATCCGTGGTGATAACCTGCTCTCCTCTCGTGGCATCCTGCTCTGATGGAAAACAACACTGGTGATAAACGTCTATCTTGTGCCATATGCTCTTAGGTTACCTTTCTCTGGTTGTACCCTGCTTTTGCTGTTAACTTAGATCCGTTGTAAAACCGAATGGAGAGACCTCTGTCAAATTGTACAGTCTTTTTTCTGGTGTCACCACATGTATGGAGGGCAAGGTTCGGCCCGCAATCCCTTGGTGACGCTGCTGATGATAATCATCCCAGAATAAAATTAAAATCGCCGGAATCACTGTTTTAAAAGCTGAAACCAAGACCTAGCAATTGATCCCAAATAAGTTGAAACCAAGCCCCAGCAACTGTTCAGAAAAAATCTGAAACCAAGCCCTAGTAACTGATCACAAATAACTGCTGTGTCAAATATCTTGAGATTCTCTATTGAGAGAATGCTATAATGCATGAATTAATTTAAATTTGATTTTGTTTTGGTCTTTTCGTCTTCTAAACTTTTATGATATCTCTCGTATCGTCTGTTAATAAGCTCAAGAGACAATTTCATTCTAATGTCATTTTTTTTATTGCCAGACATTGTTCCTACGTCGAGGCTATGCAACAGATTTTTAGATCTTTTGGTCAGAGATCTAGGTAAGCCCCATGACATCACATATATAAACACATATACAAACGTTAATGTATAACAGACCTATACATCAGGGGACACACACACATTTTAATAACACCATTTATCTTTACTCTTAAAAATAAAAATAAAATAATGTTTTTAAAGAAGTAATCCCTAAAAAAATCACACTAAAGAAGATTCTTCACTTCAAAATATAACGCATACAAATGTTATTGAGGAGTTACTTTGAAAAGGTCCTTAAGTACCGATGTGAAAAATGCAGGCAAAATGGTAAAGAAGCGGGGAAAAGTATGCCCGCTGCGATTTGTCGTGACGAGGAGGGGGCGGAGAAAAGGTTTAACAGATGAATGAGAACATGACATTGATGCCATGTGGTGTCAAGGTTCCATAAGTCTGGATCAGCTTGTCTTCTAAATTCACCGGGCAGGGTGTGTTAGTGTAGGTTACGATCGCAGTTATAGTAAAATCCGCCGACCCTTTCTGTTCGCTTCTATTGAAGTGTTTAGAGACAGGACAATGTTTATCTTGCGTAATATTACGGAGGTGTACAGTACATGTTTCATCGAGTCGGCGTTCTGTCACACCTATATACGACATCTGGCAGCGGGTGCAACTAATGTCGTAGACAACAATGCGGCTAGGGCAAACGAACCCGTCCCTTATCTGAAAACTGCCCCCAGGGAAGGGCATGTGTTGAGTCTGGACGACGAAAGAGCAAGTGTTGCAACGGCTGCGCCCACATGGCCTGGTCCCAAAGTGGAAGGGAGCTGCGTTGCTGCGACTTATAACATGGAGGTCTCGCATATTTATGCCACGTCTGAAAACAGTGAGAGGTGGGAAAGAGAAAATGTCGTGCGTCAGGGTCGGTAAGACGAATTGCACAGTTTTTAAAGAAAAACATGTTTGACTATTAGATTGTGTGGATGATATGTGAGAATAAGTTTGGTCTTGTCATCACCTGTGGCTGTCAGTATGTTTAAAGAAGCGGAGTTGAGTAGGCTTCCTTTGTGAACGGTGACCGTGATGTCCAAAAAGTTGAATGAAGTCACAGAGATAAGAGATGTGAATTTAATGGAAGGTTGAAAAGAGCCTACAAAGTTAAGGAATAGGTAAAGTTCACTCCTCTTCATAGTGACCAATGTCCCCTCTAAGGTTTGCTGGTTCGTATGCAAAATCATATAGTTGTGTGCAAAATTTTACAGCCCACAAACACACACTTACATGGAAATTTGCTGCGCGGATACTCAAAACTGCTGCACGGCGTCTGTGCGATAGCTGCGCGGCCGCGCAGCCGCGCAGCTTATAGGGAACATTGGTTGTGACCCCAATACCATCATCACTGTACCTTTGTAGAATTCAGGGAGGCGTCCAGTGCAGTTGCTTTCGCTCATGTGTTCGAAATGTCCCATGAACAAACATACCTAACTGGGTCCTATTTAGTCCCCATAGCAAAACCACTGATTTGGTCTCAGAATTTTCGCTAAACTCAGACGAATTGAGGATGAGAACAAGTTCAGCCAAACGGGGGAGGGTGTTGGTGGGTATAGATGGATAGGGTCTACTCTCGAGGAAGAATTTTAAAGCCAAGAGACCTTCAGGACATATATTGAGAACATACATCAAGCTGAAATAGATAATGTTTCTTTTCAGTAGTGATGATAGATTCAAAAGTTTTAAAAACATGGTTGGTATCATTGATATAAGTGTGCCTAATTGGTATCCTTGATAAAAGTGGACATGATTGGTATCTTTGATAAAGTGGAAAGCAAGGTCAAGAAGGGTTGAAAAACTCCAGCAAGGAATTCCGAGATACGCTCGGCGGGGGCAAGGGCATGCTGAGACAATGGGTCTGCCAGGGTTACTGTACTTGTGTACTTTAGAAGGTAGATTATGTAGAAACATGTTTTACCGAGGTGTCTATCAAAGATGTGTGACGCAGTGGCCGAGGTAGGGAGTGGCGATTCAGCGATCATTTTCTTGATATTCTTTTAGTTTTTTTTTTTATAGTGTTTTACCCCGTCGTTATGTTCAGTAATAGGGTTATTGGTCCTCGATCTGCATATTTATAAATTAAAAATTGCTTTCTCTTGATATGGTGCACCTTATATACTTGTCCAGAAACCCGCTGACGTGGCCCGGAATTATCTTTAAGTACACGGCCAATGGCAGACGATATCTCTCCAGCTGTGACGTGACGCATCAGGTGACCGATAACATCATAGAGATGAGACGGAAGCAAACGGTTGGCGCCTTTATGAATGTATTCAATTTAAATGTTGTGTGTGGTCAGTGGCGTAGCTAGGGGAGAGGGAGGGGGGTCCTAATCGAAAGTCCCCCCGGGCCCCTACTTGAGGGGGGGGCCCAAGGGCGTGTCCGAATTTTTTTTATACATTAAATAATAATAATAATAATAAAGTTCATTTAAAAAACACGCTTCATCCCCAAAGGCTCGAAGCGCGGTACAAAGTCAACAAAAACATATCTATAATTCACCACATTTAAAACAAACACAACACTACAAAAACTAATTACAAGCATACAATATCAAAGTCTTTCTAGCCATTTCAACCCGGAGCAACACAGCAACACATGGAAAATAAGGTAGACAATGTTTAGATATGACCGGATGAAATGACTTACCATCTATACTTCACGTGCAACGTATGGTTGAGTTGTTTACTTCAGTACGACACAAAGTAGTAAAGCAAAGATAGCAATATTTTCACATAGAGTTGGAGCACTTTGCCTCATAAAACCTACACAGGCGTCACGTTTTTTCCGGAAACATTCTGAGCTAAAACCGGGTAGAGTATAACTTCTCTTTCATCTACAACCTGGGAATTATGAGCATAACTCTCGCACACACCAACAAAAACGACCCCAAAACTCGCATAGTGATATCAACACCTGATGGCGGAACACACCGATAACTGCGGGTGATATACGAGTGAGAGTTAAACGTTTTGAAGACCACTTACTTAACATCTTAAGCATATCACGCAACAAGCACTTTCTTCCTGAGAACAGGCTGTTGTCTCAGCGGGGTATGTAACGTGTCTACGATTATACTTCGACGCAAAGACGGCGATGCGACCAACCACGTTGTATAGCTGAATGATTAAGTTGACAGAATGCAATAAAATAATCAAATAGGTAGAGCTTCACATAGGCTACTTTTAAAAGATCGACCCAAAAACACTGGCTACTTTTGGTTTAACACCGAAAAACAATTGCTACCTTTAGATGTTTACACAACAAAAGCATTGGCTACCCTTTTAATAATGCTAAAATACTTTCAAAAACAATGACTACCTTTTTGAGAAATACATCCAAAAACAATGGCTACCTGTTGAGAAATACATCCAAAAACAATGGCTACCTTTTGAGAAATACATCCAAAAACAATGGCTACCTTTTGATAAACACATCAAAAAAAACAATGGATACCTTTAGATAAATACATCCAAAAAACAATGGCTACCTTTTGAGAAATATAACCACAAAAGCTCTGGCAACGCTCGACATATACACTCGGAATAACTTTTATTAAAAAATATGTAGCAATTTATATTTTTTTAAAAAGTAGATCATCAAACGAATACGAAATGGAAAAAAAAAGGCTGACCGAAACTGTAATTAATTGGTTATCACTTTACAGGAATATTCCATTCGCATTTCATGACTATTTACCAATGACACGATAAAGGTTGACGACTCCGATAATCCAAGCCAACACAGGACACCAATGCTTGTTGAGACACAAGGTGATGATGCTTTTATTTTTTATTATTATTTTCTTTTCCAAAGGCTTCAACGAGTATTTATGAATCAGTTTCAAACAAGACTAATAGAACTCTCTCCAAGTCTGCTAGTGTACACTGGTGTGTTTGCTTTTTTTTTCCTATTTCTATTTTTACCTGGCAGAGCCCAAAACGATTTTACTTTTTATTATTTTTTAAATTTTTATTTTCTCTTCCTATCTGCAGTTCGCCTCGCGAATTTGCGTCACACCCCCTTGACACAACTGACGCAAACAATATTTCATGGAATGCGGCACTTACCCCCCCCCCCCCCCCCCCCCCCCCCCCCCCCCCCCCCCCCCCCCCCCCCCCCCCCCCCCCCCCCCCCCCCCCCCCCCCCCCCCCCCCCCCCCCCCCACCCCACCCCACCCACATGTCTCAGTAGAGTGATGCACCCTGTATGCTGATTGGAATGGTTCAAACAAGTCAAACTGAGTGAGGTGATCCAGGAGTTGGCGGAGAACGACTTTTTCTAAGATTTTAGAAATAAATGGTAGATTTGAGATGGGGCGGTAATTTTCCATCATATTTGGGTCAATAATGTCGAATGTCAAACTGCAGGGTCCCCTAAAGAGGCCAAGCCCCCCTGGGCCCCCAAATCCCCCCAAATCCCTAGCTACGCCACTGTATGTGGTGTTTAGTCTCCGTGATTCTACTTGACTGAAATTTTTGTTGTTGTCGTATTTGGACTTCTAGGACCATTGACTGTAATAGTAATTTACATTTGAATACTTTTTATCTAAGATTAAGATTTAAAGATATTTTTCTATTGCAATGAAACCCTACAAGATTGTGGTTTAAAAAAAAATTAAAAATTTCATGGATTGAAGTATTACAGTAGATATATATTTACTCTCTCATTATAGTAGAGATAGATTTACTGTCTCATTATAGCAGAAATAGATTTACTCTTTCATTATACTTTATATATATTTTTTATTACAGTAATGATAGATTTACTCACTCATTACAGTAGAGATAGATTTACTCTCTCATTACAGTAGAGATAGATTTACTCTCTCATTACAGTAGAGATAGATTTACTCTCTCATTACAGTAGAGATATATTAACTCTCTCATTACAGTAGAGATAGATTTACTCTCTCATTACAGTAGAGATAGATTAACTCTCTCATTACAGTAGAGATAGATTTACTCAGCAAAAAAACCTCATTAAACGGTACATCGTTTGGGAGGACATCAATTTCTAAGACTTTATGAAGAATGAAAGCTTTTACTCGAAAACCTTATTTTCTACCCTTTACTTGTTTGGTTAAACTAAAGCAACAGGAAATTATCAATGCTCACTTAGACCTGGGGCCGAGGGCCAAAGTTCAAATAAAATAGTGTAACTAAAAAAATCAAGGGGAATTGTCTCCCCTAGGCAACAATTTGGTAAAAAAAAAGGAAGTATACTTTTTTTTACGTCCATTTTGAAAAAAAACCAAAACAATTCAAGTTTTCACTCCCACAAAGTCTAGAAAGGTTGATATTTTAAATTTCCTTTAAAAAAAAAAAGTTTTCATTCGTTGTTTCAATTTTTTTTTCGCAGGTCAATGAATATCCGGTCAGGAAGGAAAAACTTGATATCCTAGGTACACTATTAACAGCAACAGACGAATACGGCCAACCATTACCAAAATCGGAAATTCGAAATCATGCTCTCATGATGGTGGCAGCAGGTAAAAATAACTGTCATGTACAGGTAAACTTCAGGCTAAAGTTTTAAAACAATGACGGAACATAAAAAAAAACAACAAAAAAAAAAACAACAAAAAAAACAACAAAAAAACAACATGCAGTGAAGTTTAAAAAAAAGTTTAGGCACTAGCTTTCTAGCCCGGTGATACCAGGTTTATTTAAAAAAGATGATGCAAAAAATAAAAATAAATTTTCTTAAAAGTAATAAGAATAAAAACGAAGGTAAATAAAATGATAAATGCAAAGACAACAATAAAACACAACAATACAAACAAAAACAAGACTTAGATAATGTAAAAAAAAAAAAAAGAACATGGTAACAAATAATACAAAAGTTTAAACTGAACTGTCAAAAGAAATGGATAAAATGAACAAAATCAAAAATAGAATCAACTAATATATCATCAATAGCATCCACTAATATCTCATCAATAGCATCTACAATATCTCATCAATAGCACCTACGAATATATCATCAAAAGCATCCACTAATATCTCATCAATATCATCTACTAATATCTCATCAATAGCATCTACTAATATCTCATCAATAGCACCTACTAATATCTCATCAATAGCACCTACTAATATATCATCAAAAGCATCCACTAATATCTCATCAATAGCGCATTGTACCATTGATTTGTTTTATCCCCAAATAATGATTTTAAAAAGTCCTGAAAGGTCAAATATAAAAAATATGGTCCAGCTTGGTCAAGGAACAGTGAGTCCATAGCAAGTGAAGCTTCTCAAATCGTGTAGTCTTCGTCCCCAGGTCATGAAACGACAAGTACAGCCACCAGCTGGCTGTTGTACTGTTTGACCCAACGCCAAGACTACCAGAGTCAGGTGCAAGACGAGATAGACTCGGTGCTGGACGGCAGAGAGTCAGCGGACATTCTGTGGTAAATCTATTTTTTTTTAAATATCACAAACATACCCCGTAAATTACGAATAAAGATATGGTCATTCCACGGGGTGGCCTTAAACAATACTTACCACAACCTGATATAGATATGGTCATTCCACTGGGTGGCCTTAAACAATACTTACCACAACCTAATATAGATATGGTCATTCCACGGGGTGGCCTTAAACAATACTTACCCCAACCTGATATAGATATGGTCATTCCACGGGGTTAGGGTTTAAACAATACTTACCACAACCTGATATAGATATGGTCATTCCACGGGGTGGCCTTAAACAATACTTACCACAACCTGATATAGATATGGTCATTCCACGGGGTGGCCTTAAACAATACTTACCACAACCTGATATAGATATGGTCATTCCACGGGGTGGCCTTAAACAATACTTACCACAACCTGAATACATCTTATTCCGAATCTTTGATTTGAATGGAATTCTCACCAGGCTCGACTTATTGCGGTTTCCGGGAACCTGAAGTTAATCCCTTGTAATGGTGGTGTTAAAAGAAGCCTAGACACTCAAGTCAATCCTAAAATTTTTTTTTCCAGTCCTGCTCGCGCTTGATGTTGCAGACCTTTTGATTTACCTAAAAACTTAAAAAAATAATTATGAATTTGCAGGTGCCCCTTTATGAAAAAATCTAACTTTGTCAACTCTCCTTACGACCTAAATACAACTCAGCACAGAGTGTCAAAAATACCTCAGATTTCAGATACACACCCGAGATAAGTGTGTCAACAACACAACTCAGATAAGTGTGACAACACCAGGTACCTTAAAAAACAAAAACAAAGCATTCAACGATTCTCCTCAACGTTATTCCCAAGACGACTACTCACCTAAAATGACGCGTGCAAAGAATGTTACACATTAGTTTTAAAGGCGACTCAGTTACATATTCTGAAGACGTAACATTGCCCCCAAAGACCGTCTCCACTTAGTCGAAACTACAATGCTATTCATGTCGTCTTTTCTATTTTGTACCGGTGGTTATAGGGATGACCTCAAAAACTTGGATTGTCTCAACCTGTGCATGAAAGAATCCAACAGACTTTACCCTTCTGCCCCTTACATCCAACGTCATCTGGACCAGAACATTGCCGTGGAGGGCAGGACCATCCCCAAAGGAACGCTGGTCATCGTCGATATCGCGAATCTGCACAGACATCCTGACGTGTGGGACAGACCGGATGAGTTTCTGCCTGAACGATTTCGACCAGAGAGCATTAGAGACAAGGATGCCTTCTCGTATGTGCCGTTCTCGGCTGGACCAAGAAATTGTATCGGGCAGAGTTTTGCTGTCAACGAACAGAGAGTTCTTGCAGGTCGTATACTTCAAAGGTTAGTCAAAAAATATATTAAAGAAAACTTTAAAAAAAATAAATAAAAAAAAATAAACAAGCTATAGTTATATTAAATTATAGGTAGTCGATACAGTCCGAATTTATGGGTTGACCAGCAGATATTAAACACTGTAAAATTAAATAATTTTTGGTGTTACTTTGAACCTGCTCAACACATGGGAGAGGAAAATCCTTCGCAAAATATACGGACCAGTGATATATAATGATATCTGGAGAATACGTACAAACCAAGAACTTAAGTATTTGTACAAAGAAACACTCATAGTCACAATGATAAAAAAAGGCAGAATACGCTGGGCAGGTCATGTTGAAAAAGGATACCGGAATTCAGAGGAGCCAAAGTTATATACAGGCAGAAGCGTAGGGGCAGACGACTCATCGGTCGCCCAAGGATGAGGTGGATTGATGATGTGGAGACAGATTTACACCAGTTGGGGGTTCGAGCAAGGAGACGGCAAGCCATGGATCGCTCCGAATGGAAGGAAGTGGTGGAGCAGGCCAGGACCCTACATGGGCTGTAGTGCCAGTGATGATGAAGATGTTACTTTGATTTTAGAGTGAACAATTACGACAGAAATGTCTTTAAAAATTAATCTGATATTGGGATTTGATACAACCAACTGCAAATGAAGGACTTTCTGCAACCAACTTTATTAGATAATTTTAATTCAGATTTGAAATTAAAGACACATGGTGTATTTTAGGGATAAAACAAACATAGAATTCGTTGAACAAGTAGGTGATGTAAATATTCGTGGAAAACACGAAACAAAACTGAAACAAACGAATATACAAACAAATAAAATAGACTGGCAGAAAAATATAGTGTTAACATTTTTGTTGTTGCCGAAATTCCTTGTTTTTAATTTAAACTTGGTGACTATTTGAACGTGCATATTCTCTCCTCACATTTCAAGTCATTCACAAATTCACGCAAGTGGAGACCCACTTTACTATGCCATTCACAGATACCACATTGCGTGCAATGCTATTCACGGAGACCCCCTTTACTATGCCATTCACAGATACCAAATTGCATGTAATGCTATTCACAGAGACCTACTATACTATGTCATTCACAGATGCCACATCGCTTGCTATGCTACTTACGTATAACCAGGGGTAGTCCGTACATTTTTTTTCAGGAGTGGAAGGCAAAACCAAAACATGGTCGGCTTGATACGTTGTTTATTGCTCTAGGCGCCACAGTACATAGCAATTTAAATAAAACCCGACAATGCGCGGCGGGGGGGGGGGGGGGGGGGTGAGAAAGGGTGGTCAAATGCCAAACCCTGCCCTACCTAAATGACGTCCATGCATAAAACTCATTTACTGTTTAATTTACAAATATTACATTGCTCTGCCATCCACAGATACCACATTACTTTGGCTCCTGATGGCCCTCCTGTTGCAAGGCACGTGACTGTCGTGCTTGGGTTCAAACATGGCCTGTGGCTTCGAATTAAGAAGCGGTGAATTTGTCAAGTAAACTTCCAAATAAATGCGTCTTTATTAAATCTGTAGAGTTTGTCTCATTTTATGTTGTAAAAATAAACTCTAAAATATGGGGAGAAAAACACACACACACAAATCATTGAAAATATTTGGCTTAAAGTGTCACGTGTCAATGTACAACAGTGAAATGAGAGGAACTGGTGCTAGCTAGAGGCGATTTTGATTAGCCAATAATGAGTGTGAATGTAGCTTTACCCTGATGATTCTATTGAGTGAGTGCATGTAACCTTAGCCTAATGATTATATTGAGTATGTGCATGTAATTTTAGCCTTGTGATTGATATTTAGTAGGTGCATATAACGTTAGTCTTTTGATTATATTGAGTGTGTGAATGTAGCTTTAGTCATTTTCTTAGGTAATTTTAATTAGCTTTCTACTAGGATTTTTTGGGGTTGAAATTTTGCAAGCAGTGTTATCTTGATCTTGATGATACATTCTTTTGCAGCGTCACAGATTCTGAAATGTATGTAGTTAAACTATTTTAATATTTGTAGTAATGTGGGGGAAATTATCTGAAAAAAATGTTTGTTACGAGAACGAAAGGCTACTTGTGTCCGTCATGTGACATTAATATAATTTTACATTTATTTCCCTTCAACACAAACCCGTTTTGGTGCCAATGTTTAACAAGACTCCGCACCCCATTTTGGTGGCAATGTTTAACAAGACTCCGCACCCCATTTTGGTGGCAATGTTTAACAAGACTCCGCATCCCATTTTGGTGGTCAATGTTTAACAAGACTCCGCACACCATTTTGGTGGCCAATGTTTAACAAGACTCCGATCCCCATTTTGGTGGCAATGTTTAACAAGACTCCGCATCCCATTTTGGTGGCAATGTTTAACAAGACTCCGCATCCCATTTTGGTGACCAATGTTTAACAAGACTCCGATCCCCATTTTGGTGGCAATGTTTAACAAGACTCCAATCCCCATTTTGGTGGCAATGTTTAACAAGACTCCAATCCCCATTTTGGTGGCAATGTTTAACAAGACTCCGATCCCCATTTTGGTGGCCAAAATTTAACAAGACTCCGATCCCCATTTTGGTGGCCAAAATTTAACAAGACTCCGATCCCCATTTTGGTGGCAATCTTGAACAAGACTCTGCACCCCATTTTGGTGGCAATGTTGAACAAGACTCTGCCCCCCATTTTGGTGGCAATGTTGAACAAGACTCTGCACCCCATTTTGGTGGCAATGTTGAACAAGACTCTGCACCCCCTTTTGGTGGCAATGTTGAACAAGACTCTGCACCCCATTTTGATGGCCAATGTTTAACAAGACTCCGCACCCCTAAGTATTTTTATACTAGCCACCACCCCCCCCCCCCAACCAACCACTTCCGAATTATTATTTTTTTTTTGAAATTGTTTTATTAAGTCCCACACCCTTTTACAAAAATAACACTACTCTGCACCCCATTTTGATGGCCAATGTTTAACAAGACTCCGCACCCCTAAGTATTTTTATACTAGCCCCCACCCCCCCCCCCAACCAACCACTTCCGAATTATTATTTTTTTTTTGAAATTGTTTTATTAAGTCCCACACCCTTTTACAAAAATAACACTGATTTTAATATTTGAAAATAATGTATATCTAATTTATTTATTGAAATGCAAAGGGAACTGTGGAAATTGAAACATTAATTTGAGACTTATCACTTTTTATGTCTTTTGAATTAAAGATATATTTTTAAAAAAGGATTAAAACCATTTCAAATAATAACTTAGAGTTTAGAGGCTATCATACTTATATTCCACATCTTTGCACCCCATGACATGCCACAAAGCAACCCAGGTTGTGAAACCCTGATTAAGAGGTTGCACTCTGTCTCTCTCTCCCTCTCTATCTCTCTCTCTCCCCCTCTCCCTTCCTCTGCCTGTTTCTCTCTTAAAGATACATACATTTTTTACCAATTGAATTGAGGATGAGCATCATAGTCCAGGATGATATAGGATTATTTGACTATTTGAAAGAATTTATTATTCTGAATAATGCATTGAAATGGAATGTAGGCCATGTTGTACCATATTGGTATCGCGATGCAGTCTTGAACTCTATTTAAGTTAGAGATGTCTATGTGCAAAGTGCGTCTATGTCTGCACATCGTATCAAGACGGTTAAACATTGTCACGATACTGTACTCTGTCTTGATGCTGTACTCTGTCTTGATGCTGTATTCTGTCTTGGTACTGTACTCTGTCTTGATACTGTACTCTGTCTTGATACTGTACTCTGTCTTGATACTGTACTCTGTCTTGATACTGTACTCCGTCTTGATACTTTACTCTGTCTTGATGCTGTACTCTGTCTTGATGCTGTACTCTGTCTTGATACTGTACTCTGTCTTGATACTGTACTCTGTCTTGATACTGTACTCCGTCTTGATGCTGTACTCTGTCTTGATACAGCATGTACTCTTACTTCCTGCACATTGTCTTATTACTTTACATCTGATTTCCCCAACCTTCTCTGTAAGTGCTCCAGCGCCAGATGCTAGACGAAGTCTCCCACTCTCTACAACAATAAGACTGCTCCTTTGGTTTGGGGAGTGAGGTGGTGGTGCATGACTTAGAAATAAATAAAGCCGTACCTACACGGATTTCTATGACAGAGAAGAAATGGACTGAAGTTAGCTGCATATTCCAGTGTTTAACAGCTCAAACTATCGTTATACAAAGATCGATATATACATTACATGGCCTGGGTGAACTTGAAACGGTGCTGGATCGGTTTTTGTCTTCCTCACACTGTATATTGAGGGTAAATATGACGTATATGTCTTCTTTCCCCCCAGACCCCTAATGCCACCATTTGCAATCTCTTCCCTTGCACCCGCTGAACACCGCAGGTTTGGCAAGCCCTGCTTCTCACGTTGCACTGAAACCACGGGCTGGAACCAACTCTTGGCCAGTGTGCATTTTTAAGGTGCCGGGAATGTATGGGCACCGTGCCCACATCTTTAAAGCTATCAAGTCTTCAAATAAAAAAAAACCAAAACAATTGTATTAATGAAATCAGACTTATCATAATGTTAGTGTTATTGTTTTTTTTTAAAGGTAACATTTCAGACAACGTTCAAGAATTTTTACACTGACTTAAAGAAATAAATGCTACTTCTATCCATTGAAAAGATCCTAGTTTAAGTCGGGTGACTCCTCTCTGACTGGAGTTAAAATTATGACGCCGGGACTACCTCCATGCATGACTCTAGCAAGCTGGGGGTCGTTTGGCGTTGGATAATTAGTGAGTAGTGAGGACACTTACGGCCTAGGTAGACAATGACTTTCATTTCTTGAATATTTTTTAACATAAGCCGTGCCGACCAAGGGTTAGCAATGTATAGTGCGAATAGCAAGGTGGTGAAAAGTTATGAGCATAACCAGTACTTGATAAAGCAAGGTTTAGCTGTTGTTTCTTTAAAAAATTCAAATTATTTTGTAATGTGTATTAATGGGCCTCCTGTGTGGTATGGTTTGATTGTTAAATAAATACCTATCATTCGGTAGTTATGAAAGAAAGTATGGTGCAATGGTGAGTTCAATATCATGCAAAATAAAATTCCCGACAACTGCGCTAAATGAGATTCTTAAAAAATACCGCAAGTGCCGTCGGTGCGTACTATTTTCGTTTGTTTTAAGGTAATACTCTTCATTTAGATATGGTGTTATACATCGTCGATGTAAAAGGGTGTGAGTCATTAGAAATTTTATAGAGTTCAGGGACGTAAAAAAAAAAAAGAGCGCTATGGCGTACCTTTAGGTGGGTTAGCACTTATTGGGGTTCTTATAAAGTGTGTTACTTCAATGCATATTTAGTCAAGCAACTTGAGTACATCTATATGGGGAAGTTTACCCATTTCCCCCCACCAATGTTTGGCGGGCTATAACTGGACAAGTGGTTCTCAAACTTGCTCGAGCCGCCCCCACTTTGGTTCCATGGGCTTTTCCCTTATCCCACCCTCCTACTTTATAAATAATAAAACAACACATTTATTATTCCTCCGTCTGCTCTATCCTTCTCATGTATCAATATTTTAATGTTGTTTAATGATATTTACAATACTAGTCTATCTAAATGAATCAATTGAGTATATCAATGCTCCATAAATTCTTGATTTGATGAATGGTTTCCACGCCTGATTCACAAACAATCGGCTAAACTGGGGTATCCTTATTTACAGACATTTACTGCACTTAAAGAGGGTAAACAAAAAAGGAAATATCAGTATCAAATTCGACCTTGAAAAGCTGAAGGATCCTAATGTAGCAGAAGCCTTCCAAGCAATAATAGGAGGAAAATTTGCAGCGCTTAACATCATAGATGCCGACTGTTCAGACATGGAGACATTGATTGATAACTTCAACACAGCTGTGACGGACACAGCTCACGACATCCTCGGTAAACATCAACCAACCCGAAAACCATGGGTGACAGCTGACATACTTGATCTATGTGATAAACAGAGGCAGTTAAAGAAAACAAAAATTGTAAATACAGAGTGGGCCATTAAATATGGGACAGTTAATCAAGCCATCAAAAAAGGTATGAAAAGGGCAAAGAAGAACTGGATTGAAGAGCATTGCTACGACATTGAAAACTGCTTGAAGAAAAACAATAGCAAAAAAGTTTACCAGTTGATAAAAGAACTAACCATTGCAAAACAAGGGCGTAGTACTACCATACAGGATAAAAATGGTAAATGTTTGACCGAAGAAAATGATATCATTAAACGATGGACTGAATACTGTTCAGAGCTGTATGATGAAAGTATAAAGATCGACCCAGAGATCCTTAATATATACTACAACATCAACACAAACCTAACCAGCATGATATGCAACCTCCATGATAAGGCCACCAGTGCAGTCTTCCTCAACAACAACATCGGAGAATGGTTCAAGACCATGGTTGGAGTACGACAAAGCTGCCTGTTCTCCCCCACCCTGTTCAACATCTTCCTAGAGAGAATTATGTCAGATGCTCTGGAAGCGCATGAAGGGACAGTCAGCATTGGTGGCAGAACAATCACCAACCTACGCTTTGCGGACGACAATGACGTGCAGGCTGGGAGCGAAGAAGAGCTAGCCGACCTGGTAAGGCGTCTCGATAAGACCTCGTCGTCCTACGGCATGCTAATCAGTGCCGAAAAGACAAAACTGATGACAAATAATACCGCAGGCACCACCACTGAAATTAAGGTCGGGGAGGAAAGATTAGAGACTGTCGACCGCTTCAAATACCTAGGAGCAATAATCTCAGAGGAAGGCTCCAAGCCCGAACTGATGTCCAGGATTGCGCAGACTACAACAGCACTAAAAAAGCTCAAGAAAATATGGAATGACAAATTTATAGCTCCCAGCACCAAAATCAGGCGGATGCGCTCATTAGTCCTCTCCATTTTCCTGTATGCCTGCGAATCCTTGACATTAACAGCCGATCTTGAAGGGAAAATAAAGGCGATGGAGATGAGATGCTTCAGAAGCATTTTTGGCATCTGCTATAGGGACCATATCTCCATTGATACAGTGAAAGAAAGGGCTCGTCAGGCAATTTGGGGAGTACGATGACCTACTGGTGACTGTGAAAAAACGCAAAGTTTAATGGTACGGTCACGTAACAAGGAAACAAGGGCTTGCCAAAGATATGACAGGGCACCACAAGAGGAGGGAGAAGAAGAGGAAGACAAAGAAAAAGATGGGAGGATAACATCAAAGAGTGGACAGGACTAACACTGGGTGATGCAGTGCGTAGTGCAGAAGAAAGAGAGGAATGGAGGAGGATGGTTCACATGTCATCTGTGGCGCCCCAACGGTCCAAGCACTGAGGGACATGAGGAGGAGGATGTTCACATGTCATCTGTGGCGCCCCAACGGTCCAAGGACTGAGGGACATGAGGAGGAGGATGTTCACATGTCATCTGTGGCGCCCCAACGGTCCAATGACTGAGGGACATGAGGAGGAGGATGTTCATATGTCATCTGTGGCGCCCCAACGGTCCAAGGACTGAGGGACATGAGGAGGAGGAGGATGTTCACATGTCATCTGTGGCGCCCCAACGGTCCAAGGACTGAGGGACATGAGGAGGAGGATGTGTCCATTTCTCTGCTTACTGCAAAGTTGAACTATTACAAAAAATATGTGTATTATACATGTTCATATAGTGCACAACACATTTTTCTGGATATGTAACAAGGAGCATTCTAACAACCATCAACCAACCAGGAGAGTGATGGCCAATTTCCTTCATTCTAACAACCATCAACCAACCAGGAGAGTGATGGCCAATTGCCTTCATTCTAACAACCATCAACCAACCAGGAGAGTGATGGCCAATTTCCTTCATTCTAACAACCATCAACCAACCAGGAGAGTGATGGCCAATTGCCTTCATTCTAACAACCATCAACCAACCAGGAGAGTGATGGCCAATTTCCTTCATTCTAACAACCATCAACCAACCAGGAGAGTGATGGCCAATTGCCTTCATTCTAACAACCATCAACCAACCAGGAGAGTGATGGCCAATTTCCTTCATTCTAATAACCATCAACCAACCAGGAGAGTGATGGCCAATTTCATTTCCTTGCACAAGCTCTTAGGTTTTTTCGCAACATTTTGTTTCAGCTAACATGGCGTTCCATATACTAAAAATAATTCCAAAATTTCTGAAAATGGAGTACATTGTACTGCCACTATCAATCCGAACAAAAATTTAAAACACATAGTCAGTTGTTCAATGGTCATACCAATTTCCATCAAACCTTTGATCTCTATTACAGACGTGTTCATAGTTTTTCCTCGCTTTAGCTGATATCGCCATTAAATACACATGCACATTAAAATAATAGTAGGGAAGGTTTTGGGATAGATTGGCGTTTTGTCAAATTGGTCTCAGTTCCTAACATAATCGTTTGATCATATTTTTTTTTTGTTCACGCAATTTATAACGGTGATCAGTGACTTACATAAATTGTCACATTTTTTGTTGTTGCTTAATCTGACAAATTATCGTCTCACCCATTTGAAGGTGCCTTACAGTTTCTGAAGAGTTTGAAATGTTCATTTAAACATGAAGTAAAATTCTGTAATATATTACATATTAAGATGAAAATTGCCCACATTAAAAAAACAAAAACAAAAACAAAAACAAAACAACAAAAACAAAAACAAAAACAAAACAAAAACAAAAACAAAAACAAAAACAAAAACAAAAACAAAACAAAAATAAAAACAAAAACAAAAGAAAGCGTTAAGCTTTACGGGGTTTTTGAATGGAGACAATCACGTGACATTGGAGAGCTCTATTGGGAATTGAGATGACGCACAGACCCACTGGTGAGAACAATCATTCCTAAATTTCTGAAAAAGTATCTTGCACAACTGACAGTCTAAATGACCGGGTTAGGAGTTAGGGTTAGAGGTTAGGGGCTAAGGGTTAGTGTTAAGCGTTAGGGTTAGAGTTAAGGTTAGGGTTTAAGGTTTAGGGTTGGTGTTAGGGTTAAAGGTTTAGGGTTGGGGGTTAGGGTTAAGGTTTAGGGTTGGTGTAAGGGTTAAGGTTTAGGGTTGGTGTTAGGGTTAAGGTTCAGGGTTGGTGTTAGGGTTAAGGTTTAAGGTTGTGTTAGTGTTAAAGGTTTAGGGTTGTTGTTAGAGTTAAAGTTTAAAAAAAAATTGAGCCAAAATACTTTCAACTGACAGCAAAACCATCCACCTCATTTTTTTGTCCTCCCCTAATTTACAACATAACCACAACAGTGCCGGAGAAGACTCAATCAATACAACGGTAAAATAATAGAACGGGCGATCTGATCAATTCATTATCACTCAATGGCTCTTCTTAGATCTCAAAAACCTAGCCACATTAACAACAGGAAGTAGACCAAGGCTGTCGGCTGCCTGGAACACGGATTTTTGGATGACGTCATCGCAAAGATAACCAGTGATCTTTCTTAGCTGTCAGATGTTGTTTTTTTTTCCTGTGTTGGGGTGTGGGAGGGAGAAGGGGGGGGGGAAGAGGGTTTTCTATCTCTTCCCAGTTTGTGAACACAACCGTGTGTTTCTGGAATGAGCTGATGAGTCCAATTATTGATGACGTCAATTATTTGTTTTTAGCCCATGAAAGGAGGGTGGACGTATGAGTCTCTGTATGTAGGTGGACTCGTTGTGTGTCATGTGACATCAGCACAGCTGCGTGTCACCGTGACACATGTGATACTCTCTACGCAACTTGTGTTCGTCAGCTCATTCTGCAACTGGACTTTAAATAGGTCTTTAAAAAGTAAGTAGGATCATTGTTTTAAAACAAAACTTAAACACAAAATAATCAGGGGACATTTAAAAAAAAAATTATTCCGCTCACTAAAATTTTCCCTAAAAGTAGTTTTCCACATTTTAACACTACACATGTCAGATTGCTTAACATGAATATGTTAGTCAAGCTGTTGAATGTAGCCCCTCTCCCCCACCCCCCCCCCCCTTCTTAACGCTGAAATAACTGATAAAATATATGACGTTTTTTATTAAAAGGGAAAATAATAAATAATGTCATGATTGATTTGATATTTAATCTGAACATAAAATATTTAATGCGGAATGTAATTCTGTCATTAAATTTTATTTTTAACAAATTAATGAATAGTAAAAAAAAAATGACAACAAAACCATAAGAACAATATAAAGAAATCAAATTAAGCAACGTCTAGGATGAGCTGCAGAAGCCATTGTTTACGATAAGATCCTAAAAAATCTCCATGTAAATTATGGTCCTAATTCATTTCGCTATCGCATACATTTATGGGTGATCTATTTTCGTGAATGACTTCCGGAGAGTTGTTGTAGCTCACGATGTTGGCCTTCCATACCGTGGGCGGTTATCGGTTATACGGCTAATTGGGTTTGTGGTCTTCACAAGCATCATCCAAAGTCCATAAAATCGGGCAAGTTCATTAGGACAATATGAGGAAGTTTTTTTTAAATTTAAAAAAAAAAATTATTAAATGAAATCCTACATTTATTAAAAAATAAAAAAAACTGTATTTCTCCAACATTTAGAGATAAGGCTAAAATCGTCTGTTGGAAATGACACAAAAAATGAAAGAATACGAAGGTTGATTTGTTTAATTTTACATGTGAAAAAAAAATATATAAAATAAAAATTTCATTTAAGTTTTTAAGGCTGCTGGAAGCCGTTAACTAAAGAAGAAACTGATTTAGCAGACCTTGCGGGACCTGGGTTAATGTTGTAAATGATTTTCTATAAAAACAACTGAAAATAAAATGTACCAAATGTGAATGATTATCTGTAAAAAAAATTTTGAAAATAAATCACAATCCATAATCATAGTGAAAACACTTTGTGGTGAATGATACAGCCCAACCTCTTCATCACAGAATTCCCCTTTATAGTTAGGCCCTCAAGATATAAAATTCGCTTGTTCCCCAGTCTAGACGAATTTACCAGCGTGCTCTCCCAGCGGTGACCGAAACTAAATGGTCACTATTTAAGTCAATATTGTCACTAAGGGAGTTGAGTGTAATGGCTTATGATGACTGATTTTTTTACGCTAGAGAAATACTTTATAGGTTTTGTGTTTAAACTGTTCTGATTGTACATTGCTTTCTTCTATTGTGTTTAAACTGTTCTAATTTTAAATTGCTTTCTCCGTTAAAATATGTACCCGGTGACCACCATCCCCCACGGGGTGGGGGGAATGACATATGGAAAATTGCATATTTGACAGAGCTCACTCGAGTTATTTTCATAAAATATCTATGTTAAATACAGGAGCAGGGTGCCACCAGACTTAAATCATCGGTGACAGGGTGCCACCAGACTTAAATCATCGGTGGCAGGGTGCCACCAGACTTAAATCATCGGTGGCAGGGTGCCACCAGACTTAAATCATCGGTGGCAGGGTGCCACCAGACTTAAATCATCGGTGGCAGGGTGCCACCAGACATAGAGCATCATTGGCAGGGTGCCACAAGACTTGAGCATCATTGGCGGGGTGCCACCAGACTTAAAGCATCGGTGGCAGGGTGCCACCAGACTTAAAGCATGATTGGCAGGATGCCACCAGACTTAAAGCCTCATTGACAGGGTACCACCAGACTTAGAGCATCAGTTCCACTCCAGATCTCCATGTTCACTCCCCCTCCCACCCAACGCTTGTGTTCCACTCTAGATCTCCATGTGCCCTCCCACCCAAAGCTTGTGTTCCACTCCAGATCTCCATGTGCTCTCCCCCTTCCACCCAAAGCTTGTGTTCCACTCCAGATCTCCATGTGCCCTCCCACCCAAAGCTTGTGTTCCACTCCAGATCTCCATGTGCACTCCCTCTCCCACCCAAAGCTTGTGTTCAACTCTAGATCTCCATGTGCACTCCCTCTCCCACCTAACGCTTGTGTTCCACTCCAAATCTCCATGTGCACTCCCTCTCCCACCCAACGCTTGTGTTCCACTCTAGATCTCCATGTGCACTCCCTCTCCCACCCAACGCTTGTGTTCCACTCTAGATCTCCATGTGCACTCCCTCTCCCACCCAACGCTTGTGTTCCACTCTAGATCTCCATGTACACAGACTTCTTTTTTTGTAAGCCGTCTATAAACTTCCTGCCAGATATCCTCACCCTAAAAGAACAACATCACGTCAACAGTTTAATTGAACATCTACAACATAAAGACAAATGTAAATATTTCCTCTTCCCTTTGCTGGTACAGTGGCGCAAACGAAGAATGATAGTAGACTATCAATAGTTTCATAGAATGTAGATGGGATAGTTGACCATCATTATTTTCATCATATGTACATGGGATAGATCTAATTGACTATCATTACTATCATTGAATTTAGGCATGCATGTGATAGTTAACTATCATTACTATCATCGAATGTACATTATTACTATCATTGAATGTACATGTGATAGTTGACTATCACTAATATGATTGAATGTACATGTGATAGTTTACTATCATTACTATCATTGAATGTACATGTGATAGTTGACTATTATTACCATCAATGGGGGTAGTTGACTATCATTGCAATCAACAAATGTACATGTGCTACTTAACTTTCACTAATTTCATTTAATGTACATAAACTCTTACACTCTACACATTATAGATTTTGTTATTACCAAAATCCTGATAGTAGATTCGAGAATCTACGGTACTATTTATATAGGTCATCTCAAGTCCTAGAGCGATTTTTATGTGTAGCTTGATTGGAGGGTTCGAGTACCAACTGCGTATCCAATGAACGGAGCACTTGATTTAGACTCAGGTCTTAACATACATAACGTTCCGAGTCCCTTTGATTTACCAGACTTAATCACAGAAGATGAAAAAAGGTTATTGGTATGATTATGCCTTTAAAAAAAAATTAATAGCATAACATTCAAATTAAAGAATAGAAGAAATTCTTATCACATCAAGGAAATTTGTTTCGTTTGGTTCTAGTTCTTATAAATCCTTGATTGTAAGTTTCCTGGGGTGCCTCTCCGAAATTAGCGGGAATTACCTGTGGTCTGCTTAGCTGATAGGCAGATAAGCTGTGGCTTGTTTAGCGTATAGTTAGATAAGCTGTGGTTTGTTTAGCTGATAGATAGATAAGCTGTGGCTTGTTTAGCTGATAGTTAGATAAGCTGTGGCTTGTTAAGTTGATAGTTAGATAAACTGTGGCTTGTTTAGCTGATAGTTAGATAAGTTGTGGCTTGTTTAGCTAATAGATAGATAAGTTGTGGCTTGTTTAGCTGATAGATAGATACGTTGTGGCTTGTTTAGCTGACAGATAGATAAGTTGTGACTTGTTAAGTTGATAGATAGATAAGCTGTGGCTTGTTTAGCGTATAGTTAGATAAGCTGTGGATTTTTTAGCTGATAGATAGATAAGCTGTGGCTTGTTTAGCTGAAAGTTAGATAAGCTGTGGCTTGTTAAGTTGATAGTTAGATAAACTGTGGCTTGTTTAGCTGATAGTTAGATAAGTTGTGGCTTGTTTAGCTAATAGATAGATAAGTTGTGGCTTGTTTAGCTGATAGATAGATAAGTTGTGGCTTGTTTAGCTGATAGTTAGATAAGTTGTGGCCTGTTTACTGCTAGATCGAGTTCGGCATCGATTCTGTCGATTATTTACATTCCATCATGACGTAATGCAGTGCTTCTCACACTGTTTCAGTTTGATAAATTCCAAAGTACCAGCTTTCGTTATTTGTTTATTTCCTTATTTTTTTTTTTTTAAAGACCAATAACTTAGGGCTCTCGCGAGCCCATGCCGGACAGCAGACAACCATTTTGATTTGTATTAACAGGAAGACAAAGTCGCCATAGGTGAGTTTTCTTTCTTTTTTTTTTTTTTACCTTTAAAAAAAAAAAAAAGGAAAAGACAGCTAAAAAGCCAAAGGGAGATCAATCGACATTTTGCCTGACACACAGGAAGTGAATTTTCGGGTATTTCCTTATCTGGACAGTCAAGCAGAAAGGGTAAATGAGACAGATCGCTGTGTTATCTCCCCTAGATTCTCTCTTCCTTTGTTGTAACGGTTTCAAAAAAAGTATTTCTCTAGAAGTGTTGTCTGCGGAAAATGGGAAAAGAACTTGATTTTTTTTTGGTCAATTTCAAACAGGTTTCCAATATTCGGGATATCTGCGTTAAAAAAACAACAAACAAAAAGTATCATTTATACAGGATAAATCCTTTCGACGAAATCCACATTGACAATGCCATTAGGGAGAATTAATTGTTTTTATAAAGGCCCAAAGCGAATGATGTTTTGTTAAAAAATGTTCTTCTCACTGATAACAACATTGTACGAGAATAGGGTATAATGGCGTCTACTCGGTAAGCCCCAAATCCCCCCCCCCCCCTTTTTTAGGTTTACGCCTCAAATTTGCCGAGCCAGACATTCCTATGCCTTAGATAACGCCTACAATATGGGAGTTCTAATCACTGTGTTAACACTGTGGACTGATTGACACACCGAAAGATCCATTCGGGTTGGGGGTGCACCGGTCAGAACTCCTCAAACTTCAAGACATCGTGTCGTTAGCTGTAACATTCCCATTTACAAGTCATGCCTATTTTTTTTTTACACACAAAGAAAGATTTCCAACCTTAAAAATTTCTATTTGGATCCCCGGAGTTCAATCTTTGCGTGTAAATGTGTGTATGTGTGTGTATGCATGTGTGTGTGGTTGGAGGTGGGGGATCAACTGTAATTTTATTACTTGATTCTCCTACAACTAATGGTCTAAGCTGGTATTATACTAGACCTGATGGTCTAATCTGGTATTCTACTAGACCTGATGGTCTTAGCGGTTCCCAGACAACTGAACGCACGACAAGTGAACCTACGACAACTGAACCTAAGACAACCGAACCCATGACAAGTGAACCCACGGACAAGTGAACCCACGGACAAGTGAACCCACAGACAAGTGACCACACTGACAACTGAACCCATAGACAACTGAACGCACGACATGTGACCACAAAAATAATGAAATTGAAGAGAATTAGTATTAAATTTTAAAATTCCGAAACGCCTAGAAAATGTAGCCTACCTAAAATTTTCTACTGATTAAATACATATGAATAATATGATATACATTTTTATAATTAGTTTCATTGGTTAATAAATTTACGTTAAAAAATAATTCTACTCTGCAAAGCATTGCGGCTTTAAAAAAATTATTAAAAAACGAGTAATAATATAGTTGGCAAATTATTTTGGTTTTGCAATTAGAATTAGAACGAGTTATTTGTTATTGTCAAGAAATGTCAACTTACGGACCCTCTCAGTCTCAGTGCGACTCTGATAATGAAATGTATTCCTTATGTCGCCTTTGCCTTTAATATGAGCGTACTGCCCAATGCTAACATCGACACTATCGTCGTAAACAAGTAGGCCCTAGCCCTAAGCTTAATTTTAAGTTTTCTTTCCATATTTTGAAATTCGGTTCTCCGCTACTATTACTATACAAAAAATAAAGTGGTCTTTTTACATTTTTACCTGCCTCAAGACATACTTTCCAGAGGCATACCATACTATTCGGAATATTTTAAGAGTGTTGATTTTTATTAATTTATAATTGAATTGATGCATTGCTCAACTATGCGAAATAAATAGCGTCTAACAAACGTGTTTAGTAGTTATATTAAGTTATAATGAATATAAATTAATGTATTTTCGGACTTTTTTATTTATTACCCGGTACTTTTTCCTATAATTTTTTAACTCCCATTATTATTAATTTATTGTATAGAAAAAATAGACAACGTACAGTTTAGATAACGAAACCAAGAACCCTTATAAAAGTCATTTTTTATCCTAAATAAAAACCAATAAAGCCTAGACTCCCCCCTTTTACTGTGTTATAAAGTTATAGTATAGGTTGATTAAAGTAAAGTGTCTTGGAACATGCTACCATTTTTAGTTATTACCCTAACACCACTTTAATGTAACCTCTTGGTATCAAAGGCCCACTAAGAATAGGATGACACTATTTTAATAAGTTATAATATAGTTTCTATAATATGTATAATATAATGGGTTTTTTAAATATTGTTTAGGCATATTAACAAGAATAAATCATCTTGTGTTTGTAATGGTGATCTATGTTGTAGTGTTAATTTTATTTATAAATCAAATAAATTTTAATTTCACATGTTTATTTTTTGAGTATTTATATTATATTGTGATTATTAAGTTACATATTAACTATTCTTATGTTGAAACTGAAGTCCAGAACAAGTTCTAATTTATATATTATTTATATTATACATTCAGGTATTATACCAAAATGCATACTAGTACTAGTTCTTAGAAATATTTGTTCAGTTTGCATAGTGTTAGTATAGTATAATAAAGGCATATAGTTAAGTAGATAGATCAGAGAGCCATGCACAGTGACAGTATTGTCAAAGATCTAATTCAACAAGTAATTACTGAATCATTTTAATTTTACTATTTAGCTAGTGTAAACTCAAGGATTAGTAGGCTAGTATTAGTATGTTACAATATTTAAAAAACTTAATTCTGGTTTGTATTAAAAATATTTTAAACAAAATAAATTCAATTACATTTTTACCACAAAACTATTAAGTCAATATCCAAGTCTATTGTATAAGTTTAAGACATATTCTTATAAGTTGGTGAAATTTTGGCAAATTTATGTTACACAAGATACATTTTTATTTTTCATGGAATGTTTGACTATGGTTTATGTGAGATAATGAAGAATTTTGTTTAATTAAAATTTTATTTATTTTTGTTTTTCATACTTACTACTTTGTGAAATTTTTGTCAAAATGACTTGTCTAATTTAGTACTCTAATGAAGTCTATTGGATAAAAAGTGCTCAACAATTATTTTATAATTTTAAAAAAATTTATTATAAAATATACAACAAATTAAAAAGAAAATTGAAAAAAAAAAAAGGAAGAATGCATAGCATTATATAGAATATCTTTATTATCAAATATAATATCTGAATTCATGAAAAATAACTCTGAATAATGAATTTTAATTCATTGCAGATTTGCCATTCTGCGCAAGTAAGCTATCTTATCATGTTTATTTTCATATCCCTGAACTGCTAATGCCACCTGATCATCTAGAAGTGTATATTTCTTCTTTTTTTTTTCTGGTTGATCCATTTGTGCTTTTGCCAAAGTGAGCCTATGACAAGATATATCCTTCTGAAGGCCCTCAAATAAACTCCAGATACTTGGATGGCTGCAATGAAATAATGCATTTAAGCCATTGTGAAATCCTTCACAACAATTAGTAGTTTTTGGTGACCTTTCCATAGCAGCATCATATTGATTCCAAATTTTTATTGGAAATTGTGGCTCTCTACCTATTGCACCTTCAATGTAAGTTGAAAAAAAGTAGGTCAGTACTTCATTATACCTTCCATCATCTGGGAATGTTGCTGCAAGAGTATCAAACATAGCTCTCACATCATTTATAGGTACAAATACTAATGCTGCCAGAGATTTTAGTTTTAATTTAAGTTCAATGTCTGTCTCAAAATCAGATTTTAGGCCAACACAACTAATTTTTCTTATCAAATTCTGGCATAAGTGAAAATAACAACCCTTAACCTCTGCGCTTGGGAAAGCTGTAAGAACTGCTCTCATACAGGCTTTTTCAAAATCTACCAAAACTTTTTGAGGGGATAAGTTTGGCAAAAGTTGTTTCAAAATTTCACACATGTTGGTATATGTTTGAAGGTTTTTTCTTTGCAAAAGAAAATATATGCATGGAGGGTAAGCATTACCAACTTTCGCATGCCACGTGTAAAGTTGGTAAAACAATTTTGGCACTTTGTCAAATGGTTCCATCCCCATAAATTTCATTCTTGTCCAATTCAAGTAATAAATCTTTATTCCCAATTGCTAGAATTCTGTTTGGATCATTGCTTCCTGAGTCATACAGATTTAAATGAAGATATTTTTGTGGGATGTCAAAACAAGAAGTAGTTGGTATAGGAAAATGCACCTCTTCTCTGTGTAGAATTAAAGTTCTTGATATGGATGATTGCTTGGGAATATGCTGCAGGACATCGTTGCTAAAATTTATTAGCACATTACCTATAATGTTTTTAGGTGTTGCACCAATAGCCTTAATATCTTCTTTCATTTTGCTTACAGCAATGTTAGCCTTGGCTTTTTGTGGACAAGAATCATGGGTGTGTGTTGTTGGCTCTGCAATAACATTATTTGTATGTGTTTTTATAAACACTGTGCAGTTACTAGTCGGGGCATGATACTGTCTGCATCTCCAAGTCATCACAGCACTGTCTTTGCTTTCTCTATGATTATATAATCAAGTACTTTGTATACTAATACTTAATTTCCTCTTTGAGTCTTTGAAAATTCCATAGCCATTAGGAAAAGCTTAAAAAGAAAAAAAATATAACAAAATAATATTTTAATGAAAGGAAAAAATAATCTTAATTCATGAAATATAGTCAAACTGATTTTAAGGATGTATGACTTATCCAAAACATAAAGTGCTCAAAAGCATTTTTAATCAACCTGTAAGGACACAAATATCTACCCTAAGAGTAAAAAAAATCTGGAATGCTTTGAATTTCATCAGTAGAGGTTGTAGATACATTTTCTGAATAGAATTGATCTTAAAATCATTTCTATTATATAATGTTTGTCAACCTATAAACATTTATAACAAAATTGTAAGAATCAAGTACCAAGATATCATTCTTTTGGTTTTAGGCAGGTAAAATCTTGGCATTTAAGTTGTTGTTTTTATTAATAAATATTATATAATGTTTGTCAACCTATAAACATTTATAACAAAATTGTAAGAATCAAGTACCAAGATATCATTCTTTTGGTTTTAGGCAGGTAAAATCTTGGCATTTAAGTTGTTGTTTTTATTAATAAATATGATCATAATTTATTTCTTAATATTTATCACAGGCTGTACTACCAAAGGGCTATAGGTTATACCAGTGGTTGGCAAACTCATTAGTCAAAAGAATAAATTATCAGCAGCAGGACCATTAAAAAAATTTTGAGAGCCAGATTTCGTTTCAAGAACCTGTTAAGAACCATGTTTTTCTTAGTCAAAACCGATTTTGTGGACGACTGGCCGAGCTGCCCTCAGGTCACTAAAGACCAGCATGCGGCTCTTGAGCCGCGATTTGCCGACCACTGGCTATTATAACTATCACCTATCAGTTTTAGCATATGCCTTTCTTAAAAATACAATTGAAAATCTAAATAAATTTATTTATGATAATATAATGTCACATATACTATAGTACAAACAAAATAACTTTATAATATAACAATTATACAATTAGCCTATTAATTTTGCAAAAGATGAAATTATAATATTTTTTCTTTATTTATTTATAAATTATGTAGGTATTATTTTTAGAACAATTTTAGTCTAATCATTTTGAAGAGTGCTTATGACTCAACATAAACACATGATTTATAAGACACCTATGAATGAGACACCAATAAAAAATGATTTTCAATGATGAGAATGCTCAAAATACTAGATCTTATACTATACTATACTCAATGACAATGTTTCAATGAGTGACCAATACCACTTTTCATTTATTTATTAATTAATACAATTTAAAGTGATGCTAAATAGCAAAAATGGAACTAGAACAATGATTTTGAAAATACTCACTTTTTTTAGTGTTGCGCTTTTGGTCCAAAACTTTAGGGAGGATGGCTCTTGTTCGTTCTTTTCCTTGGATAAAACTTTGTTGCCCCACTTTCTCAGACTAAAGTTTCAGGTTTTGTTGTATTTGTATACTTCAGCAGTAGAAAATCACTACATTGTATTTTTCTAGACATTTCGGCTTTTTTATATTTATCTTATTAATGTTTTTAAATATTTTTTGTGGTCACCTGTCGTGCGTTCGGTTGTCTATGGGTTCAGTTGTCAGTGTGGTCACTTGTCTGTGGGTTCACTTGTCTGTGGGTTTACTTGTCCGAAGGTTCACTTGTCATGGGTTCGGTTGTCTTGGGTTCAGTTGTCGTAGGTTCATCTGTCGTGCGTTCAGTTGTCCGGTCACCGTTTATTATAGATCAAATATTAAGAAATGAATCAGTCTCTTTATTTTCATTCCTTAAAGAGAGAAAGATTAAAAATGAGCGTGAGTTAGTTGACTCAATCACAACATTTAAAGATGCTCACCCCAATGAAGAGCTAGATAATAGAAATAGCACACTAGCTTCTATTAGAAACACACCCAGTGATAGGGACAGTCAAAAACAAAACACATATCAAAACAGAAGATACCATAGCCTACCTGCCAGATGGCAAAACAATAAATTTCAGAAAAGTTATCAAAACAATTACCAGACACCATATACTAATTACTCAAACAACAACAAATGTTTCTACTGTGGCATTCCAGGTCACAAAAAATATGAGTGTAGGATTTTACATAGAGATTTAGGACATTCACAACAATACTATCAGAGAACATCACCCAACAATAGTCCAAATAGATACAACAGTACAAATAGGAGTAGACAACCATATAAAAATCCAGGGGGATCGAGATCAGGATACCAACGGGATAGGGATACCAGTGGGCTCGGGAGACAGTTCCGGGGTACGCTGGGTGTAAATGCTTGTTAATAGTTTTTTTTTCCAGTGACTTTATTTCCTGTGACTTTTTTCCCGCTCACCGCGTCGGCTATGGCCCACATCTCGCCATCCAAAATCTCGTGACGAAATCATGTTACCCAAAAGGGAATGATTCCCAATCATTACTTGTGTTTTTTCCCCATTATTTTTTACTTGTTCACCTTTATATAACCATGATTGTAAATCAATATCAAGATTAGTTATATAACAGCATATTTTTAGAGCAACTAATAATGGCTCAATAAGATGGCTGAAACGTAATCTTGGGGATATAATTCCAATCAGACTAACAGTAGACAAAACACCAAACCACATGAAACTTTAGCTAACGCATGTCACAGTGAAGGAAGTTTACAATTTTTTCCTTCTTATGTAAACAACCAGCTTGTTCAGTGTCTAAGAGACACAGGTTGTACAACAATAGTAGTTGACAAAAAATTGATTGATCCTAAAGACCATATATCTGAAAAAACCACAGTCATGTTAGCAAATAACACAAAAGTTGAATGTTATAAAGCAGTAGTGGACATAGACTGTCCATGGTTGACAGGAAAGGTAACGGCAGTACTTATGGACAACCCAGTATGTCAGTTAATAATTGGAAATATTAAAGAAATTCCAGATAATTCCCAAGAACTATTTTTAAATTGGATTGAATCAAAAAATTTAACCAAAGAGTATATAAGTGCAATAACAAGACAACAACATAAAACTAGTCAGACACAGCCTGAAATAGAAGAAAAATTAGACATTCCAAAACAAATATCTAGAGAGGACATAATTAGAATGCAGACAGAAGATAGGCAAATTCAGGACATTAAAAACAAAATTAAGGACAATAACACAATTTATAGAGGACATAATTACACAATAAAACACAATATTCTAATTAGAAATTTTGAGAAAGGTGAAATCAAAAAATCTCAAATAATAGTACCATTAATACTCAGAAACAAAATACTCAACCATTGAAAAAGAATGCTTAGCAATTGTGTGAGCACTTACAAAACTACAGAAATATCTATTAGGCAGAAAATTTATATTATTGACTGATCACAAGCCATTAATGGCACTAAATAGAAAGATAATAGCAAACAGTAAAATAAACAGATGGTCGTTGATACTATTAGATTATCAGTATGAGATAAGGACATTAAAAGGAAAAGACAATACAGTAGCTGATTTCCTTTCCAGACACATCATGCAGACAATGACAAAGACACTGACTTAAGACACATCAGTCAGACATTCTAAATGAATATACACACATACGTTCACTCAGTTTTTTGACAATACACTTGTACATATCAATTTAGTAAATGTATATCAGATTTTAACCGATTGTAAATTTTCTAATGCAAAATTTAAGGTTGTTACATTCATTTTGCAGTGTTTATTAATCATTAAGATGTCTATGTCACCTCACATTATCATACATAAGAATTTTAAGAGGTTGTCATCAATGATTTTGTACATTTTTTTGCAAAATAAATTATTCACAATTATGTATGATATTAACAGTAAAAGGCTCTGTATTTCACAATGATGAAATGTTATTGTTGTTACACTTATTTGATTGATAGATGTGGGATTGAAATTTGCTAAGAGACATTATCATTATTTCAACATATAATTTTTGCCAAATTTGTTGCACAAAATTTTTTCAGATGGGTGGGGCATGTAACGGACTATGTTTTCACATGAAAACAGAGAGGTAAAATGAGTGAACAGTGAATTGTGTTGACCAAGTTTTTTCCACGAGGAGAGACAATCAATGGATTGTATTTTGAGATGCAAATGTGAACTCCACGTTTTTGGAGAGTAAAATTATGTTTTTGTCAGAGCGGTTGTTTTCCACGCTTTGCTGGTAATAAAGTATGAGTTGACTGAGATAAGGAGAGCTGAGCGCAAGGAGAGTCAGAGTTAGTCGGAGTTGAGTTAGAGTTGAGATGTAGTACAGTTGAGCTGAGTTATAGCAGTGTGAGGACGTGTCTTTCTGAGTGATGGAATATTATATAGATATGTGAAATGATTACATTCATGCAGGATTATTATTAATATTATCTGTGTAAACTGTGATTTAATAAAGTACTGTCAGTTTAACCAGGATTCAGTATTCTTATTTGCGTGCCTGGATAATACGAGGAAGAACGATGAAGTCTTAGCCGGCATTCTGATTTACTAACTTAAAACAAGTAACCGTGCTACTGACATAACCCACAGCCTAAGAAATAAGTTACAGTGATAATGATGTCAGAGCATGTGTGTTACAAGCCTCGTTTCAGCTTTTTGCTGAGCATTTCTCCGTTAACTTGGAAGATGACCCCCACACACCCATATTATTATATTTTTTTTGCGCTTCAAATGGAGCTGATTGATCTGCAGTTTAATTCTAAGTTCATGGAGGTGAATGGAAAAACAGACAAGCATGGACAATTTATGAGAGCAATGCCCTTCACCTTCACTAAGATTTCCAGGTTGTTCAAGCAGATCAAATGACTTTTTGGGAATACCTATCTGTGCAAAAAGCTTTTTTCCTCAATATGAACTTTAACAAATCAAATTTCATGGTCAAACTTTCTGATGAGCATCTTCAGGCTATACTGAGGGTCTCAGTTGCTTTCTCGCTTAAGCCAAAGTTGCTCATCTGTATTAGAGGAGGTGCTGCAAGGTCTCTGGCAACAATGAGTAGGAGGAAGAAAGTGAATCCTACTTCTTCTCAACTAAATATAAGTTATTCAGGCTATGAAAATATCCCCACAATCTTTCTCGATTATCGTAATACTAATGCTTCGTGTTTTCATCAATAGCTGGCAAGATATCGCTGTATTAATATTTAGACAAGTAACAACACACTAGTCTTTCTGAGCTGGTGACGTTATTTTTGTTCGGCGACCAACCTACCTCACCCCACATTGGTGGAGAAAATTATTTTTGTTCAACCGGATCTCTTAAAATTGTTGTTTTGACCGGTATCGACGGAGAATAGCAAAAGACATCTAAATTGGTCGCCAAAATCCTAAAAGTAAACAGGTGTGCAGTAGGCCTGCTGCATTGTTATAAAATGATCACGTGATACATTCACACGCATGTTGTTTCGTCAGAAAAAATGTTTATTAGCTTGATAGTGATGAATTTCAAGAAATTAATGGTTTCAAAAAGTCTAAAATTACTTAATTAACAAAAATAAATAAAATAAAAATAAAACAAAAATATAATGGAAAAATAACCATTACTTAAGGTTATGTAATATTATTCACCTTTGCCTATGACAACATTGATGAACATGGTAATGATAAATAAAAATGAATATCACAAGTGAGGGAATTAAATAAACCTAGGGTTCCAAACCTTATTTTTGAAATAAAGTCTTTAGTTTTTCTTCCACAAAACTATTGACATTTACTTAGGCCTAATTGAAATTTATTTTTTTATGGAAATAAAGGACAAGTAGCATGCAGCTGTGGACAGAATTCGCTGAGCATTAGTCATATAACATACAATGACAGCAAGACACTTTCGGCCATCTCAATCACTTTCGGCCGAAACCAAAATTAAGCCGAAAGCCTATTACACAGCCTATTAGACAGTGATAGTCCATTGTTGTAGGCCTGGTTCATAAATAATGATAGTTCATTGTAGTTGAAAGTTAATTTACAAATGAAGAATGTTAATCAAATCAATTAATAGCTTTAAGATAGTCGAAATTTAAATTATAAAACAATAGTTTCCGTTTAGTAACAACCAAAAATTAAGGAGCTCCATCCGCCCCTTCCACCCTTCCCCAGAACCCTCCCTCTTTGGTTCGGAAGCCCTTGTCGCCCTTGATTTCCGCCTCCTTCCCCCACCCTCCTCCCACATGGCCTTCGGATCAATGTGACTTGCCGGTACTTTTCAATGTACATGGAAAGCTGGAAATAACTCAAAACCCTTGGGACCAAAGCAAACTTGATTTTTTTTTTATATTTGACGGTTAAAAACCATAATTTATTGCCATATCAAGTTAACACATATTATGCAGGGTCATTGTTATTTCGAGGTTCGTTATTTCCAGGTTTCAGTGTAGCAAAAAGCGCATTAAGTATTTATATCTACTGTTTAAAGCGGTGGTGGGGGCTAATTCAAAGTCCGTCCCTGAGGGCACATTGTCTCGTTACGCCACTTCATGTCAACAGCCTGTTGATAAGCGTTATTTTTAATCAGCATCAGGTGTGAAATTTGTTATAACTCTCTACGTAATAATAGCCAGATGAAGCCAGATGACGCCAGATTTCAATCAAAAGTTGTACACAGCTACAAGCAACATATTTTAAACTCGATGTACGTCAATACAGCAACAAGCTATTTTTAAAACTCAATATTTGCGTATAGCCTCAAACTAACTTTTAAAACTCAATATTTGCGTATAGCCTCAAACTAAATTTTAAAACATCAATATTTGCGTATAGCCTCAAACTAACTTTTAAAACTCAATATTTGCGTATAGCCTCAAACTAACTTCGAGGCACTCTACCCTTGCGAATATAGCCTCAATCCAACTTTTAAAACTTATTTCAAAATGTCTGGATGGAAATCTGACATTTGACATCACTTACATATCCAAATAGGCAAGCCGTCTGAAGTGTTGTTGGAAGGCCGCCTGGACAATTTCAGCGCTGATCTTTAAAGGGTTTCAAAAAAAAGATGAAAGTTTCAAGAAAAAGCCTTCCGTCGTTGCAGCATTTTTTTGTCCAATAAATTAAATCGATTTAAAAATGCCAAAAGAAAATGGCGGCGCTATCGTTTTGATAACGACGTGATGTGTCAAGCGTTCAAAGAAGCGAAACAATTGTCCATTTTATCGCCTGACCTTTTCAGACATTTTCGGCAACCTAGCTTCAGACAAGGGAGCTGATGCAGTCCAAGGCCAGCCTCATATTGGTTTAAGGAGGACTTAACTCACATTAGTAAAGTCAAACAATGGCTTCTGGGTGGAACTACGGGCTTCGACGATTTGATCTGTGACAAATTGGGAATGTTGATTAGATCAAACCATGGTTTGCTACGTCACTCTAAGACATCCGTATCCCTAGAGTATGTATTCTACAGGCGTATGTATTCTACAGGCATATGTATTCTACAGGCGTATGTATTCTATTGGCGTATGTATTCTATTGGCGTATGTATTCTACAGGCGTATGTATTCTACAGGCGTATGTATTCTATTGGCGTATGTATTCTACAGGCGTATGTATTCTACAGTCAATAAACGTGTGACCTATGGATAAAATACAATAGTGTTAGTAGCACTCACTGTCATGATTCATGTCGGTACATTCTTACGGCGAGAATACAATTTTAAACATTCGGAGATTATTTCAGTTTTAGTCACGGTAACAAGAGATTTTTTAACAATATCCTTTTCTGTTTAAAAAAAAAAAAATCACATTTTTTTTTTTTGGGTGTATTTAAAAAAAAAAAAATCCCAGTTTTTTTTTTGGGTGTGTGGGGGGGGGGGGGAGGAGGAAACAAGTTCAAGAACTTTAAATCAAGGGCAATCACCGTATTTCTCAAATGGCGACCAATGTAATTGTAAAAGTGCCCCGAGGTCGACAAATGGTTCTCGTCTCAGTGATTGCATATACAGGTGCACATTGCCAAAGATGCTTTAAGCCATTTGATGACCTCTGAGCACTGAGAGAAGCGGAGTTAGAAATGGTGGTATGAAGCGTTCATATTGCGTCCACTCGTAAAGCCTGGATAATAAGTTCGTCAGATTTGAAAAGGTGTTACTGAACTGGACAAAAAAAGGTAAATTGGGTTTCAGTTTCAATTAAAATCTTTCCGATTAATGTTCATGTTAACAAAAGGACAAGGGCAGCTAAATGATCAATCTTCATGTTAATAGAAGGACAAGGGCATCTAAATGATCAATCTTCATGTAAATAGAAGGACAAGAGCAACTAAATGATCAATCTTCATGTTAACAGAAGGACAAGGGCAGCTAAATGATCAATCTTCATGTACATAGAAGAACAAGGGCAGCTAAATGATCAATACTTCATGTTAAAAAAGGACAAGGGCAGCTAAATGATCAATCTTCATGTAAATAGAAGGACAAGGGCAGCTAAATGATCAATCTTCATGTTAACAGAGGGACAAGGGCAGCTAAATGATCAATATTCATGTTAAAAAAGGACAAGGGCAGCTAAATGATCAATCTTCATGTAAATAGAAGGACAAGGGCAGCTAAATGATCAATCTTAATGTAAATAGAGGCATTATTGGCAGATAAAAATGGAACTCATAAAACTTGAACTTATTGATGCACTGTGGTGATTTGATCAAATTGTACTAATTTTTTTAAAATTGTTTTACAAAGACAATTTAGTCGTTTTTAATTTTTTTTAAATATAAACTTTATATTGTTGTACACATTTTTCTCCAGAGTGTTGGGGGGGGGGGCACTTGACATCCCCGGAGATATTCCTGAAAGAAACCCTTTCTAGGGGCAAAACTTGTTTTCAATGATCTCACCTTAACTAATTTAATTAGTTTTTTTTTCATTTTTTGTTGTCCTATTATTAGAATTGACAGAAATTGTAAGACGAGGAAGAGAAACTTTAATTATTATTTTAACATTTCTGCTATTACATTTATCTTCTATTCTTGCAATAAATCCGGCAATAAATGGTAAACAAGTAAAAGAAAGGTGTAATACAATTAAGCTCACATATCATTTCCTTTATTTTAGTATTTTTAGTCACGAGATATTGGCCGATGTCGACACGATAATGACATACTGTTTTCATAAGTTCATTTAATTTATGGTTTAACATGACTGCCCCCGTGAAGTCAAAAGGACTTCCAAAATGAAGTTGATATGATATCTCACATGATGATAACATGAATTCCACCACGCATTTTTAGTTAGCTTACCCTATGAAGTTAACATGACTTACGCCAAGAAATCAACATGACTTCCACGACGAATTTAACATGACTTCCACGACGAATTTAACATGACTTCCACCATGAAGTTAGCATGACATCCACCATGAAGTTAGCATGACTTCCATCATAAAGGTAGCATGACTTCAACCATGAAGTTAGCATGACTTCCACCATGTTGTTAATATAAATTCATTTATGAAGTTAACATGCCTCCCACCATGCTATTAAGATGCCTTCCACCATGCTGTTACCATGACTTCCACCAAAAAGTTAACATGACTTCCACCATGCTGTTACCATGAATTCCACCCAAAAGTTAACATGACTTCCACCATGCTGTTACCATGACTTCCACCCAAAAGTTAACATGACTTCCACCATGCTGTTACCATGACTTCCACCAAAAAGTTAACATGACTTCCACCATGCTGTTACCATGAATTCCACCCAAAAGTTAACATGACTTCCACCATGCTGTTAACATGACTTCCACCAAAAAGTTAACATGACTTCCACCATGCTGCTAACATTACTTCCACCAAAAACTTAACATGACTTCCACCATGCTGTTACCATGACTTCCACCAAAAAATTAATATGACTTCCAACAAGAAGGGTGAGGTTGTAAAATAAGAAAAAAATGTTTGTTTTTCAATTCTTTACTCCCAGCTAACTATTGTATAATGGGATGCCACGTTTTTAAAACGTGTAACCTCTGAACTTCTTAAGACGCTTAACCTCTGACCTTCTTTTAAGGCGCGTAAACCTCTGGTTGCAAGAGCTATTTATTCAGTTGTTGAAGTTCGCCAACACTTCGCTTTCATGACGAGTTTTATTGTCACTGTAACTTCCTGTTTCCCATACCCAGGTGTCGATTCTGACACATGAGTTACAGACATTAGTTCATCATGTCTTATTATGTTGCTCTGTCATTCTTCAAGCCCGCCACAGGCTAGAAAATAAACTTGGTTGTTTCCTGTTTTCATCCAAATCTTTGACCTGATTGCGTCAGACCTGATCTATTATCCCAACCCTCTAATTTAAATGCAAGTCCTGACCAGAGTAAGAGGTACAAAACTCCATTTGTGGCTGACCCAATTTCAATATGATTAAATTACCATAAATAATAACTTATTACATAAACTTTATTTTTTTAAAGAAGTCTGACAATCCTCATTTAAACCTTTAGAAGAAGAATATTGTAATAGGGTAAGAGGCAAATAAAATATACAAGTAATTAATTTGATAAAATCTCATTAAAAGTTGTCACAATATCTCATTAAAAGTTGTCACAAAAATCTCATTAAAAGTTGTATTAAAAACTCATTAAAAGTTGTCACAAAAATCTCTTTAAAAGTTGTCACAAAATATCATTAAAAATTGTATTAAAAATCTAATTAAAAGTTGTCACAAAAATCTTATTAAAATATGTCACAAAAATCTCATTAAAAGTTGACACAAAAATCTCATTAAAAGTCGTCACAAAATCTCATTAAAAGTTGTCTTTGAAATCTCATTAAAAGTTGTCACAAAATCTCATTAAAAGTTGTCACAAAAATATCATTAAAAGTTGTATTAAAAATCTCATTAAAAGTTGTCACAAAAATCTAATTAAAAGTTGTCACAAAAATATCATTAAAGTTGTATTAAAAATCTCATTAAAAGTTGTCACAAAAATCTAATTAAAAGTTGTCACAAAATCTCATTAAAAGTTGTCACAAAATCTCATTAAAAGTTGTCAGAAAAATCTAATTAAAAGTTGTCACAAAAAATCTAATTAAAAGTTGTCACAAAAATATCATTAAAAGTTGTATTTAAAATCTCATTAAAAGTTGTCACAGAAATATCATTAAAAGTTGTATTAAAAATCTCATTAAAAGTTGTCACAAAAATCTAATTAAAAGTTGTCACAAAATCTCTTTAAAAGTTGTCTAAAAATATCATTAAAAGTTGTCTAAAAATCTCATTAAAATTTGTCACAAAAAGCTTATTGAAAGTTGTCACAAATTGGAAGGATTTTGAAATTAACCTTAATGACGTCTAACCGTCATGCATTGCTACTCTCTCATTCACTTCTTCGAGGAATCACCATCACTTCTTATCCCATCAGTAGGTCAACTGTCCAAAGGACAATAGCTAGTTACCGATACATTCATCAACAGGTCAACTGTCCCATGGAGAAGAGCTAATAACATTCCACCAAATGACATTATTTCGTCAAATGCCAAATGACATTATGTTGTCACAATGCCGAATGACAGCATTTCTCACAATGCCAATTGGCACTATCTTGTGACATGGCCAAATGACATTATCTCATACATTTCCAAATGACACTACATATAATTCGTTACGAAGCCAAATGACACTGTCTTGTCACAATGCCCATTGGCATTATCTTGTCACATGGCCGAATGACATTATCTCGTCACATTACCAAATGACACCATCTCGCCAAAATCCCCCCTAAAACATCAATTATTGTGATCATGTTTTATTGCCCGAGGCAACTTGCGACTTTTCTAGTTTTATAGAAAACAGCCTTTGATAGGCCGCTGATTGCTTTTGACCTCCGCCCTCAAACAAACCCCCTCTCCTCATTCAACGTACGTAAACACCTCCACCACGCCAGCTAGTGCGGAGTATTTATAACAGAAGAGACAGTAAAATGACCCACTGAGATGTTTTATTGAATCTATCTCCACTTCGATCTGGTTTTAAGCCTGAAGTACTGTAAATCTGTGCTGGTGTAGGTACATTCGTTGAAAGGCCGTAACATTTTGGATTGTTTTAACTTTTTAGACATACCAATGAGTTTATGTATCACTCCAACGTTTTATCTCTAATGCTCAGGTCACACGATCAAATTTTCGTTAAAATTTTCGTCAAATTTCTTTTTTGAATGCAGTATGTTATGAAACAAAATAATATTGCGTTCAAAAAGGAAATTGTATAAAAGATTTGACGAAAATAAGAAGAAAATATGATCACGTGGACTGAGCACTGGTCTATGGCTTATAATAATTATGATAAATGAGAATTTCTTATGTTGGAGCTTTGAGAATTTGTAAATCCTTTACATTGCCTTCGCCTTTGTTGGTTTTGCAAAATTTTCGGAAAGCTAATTGACCCAGTACCCATCATCCTATCAAAATGAAACGTGGCACATAGACTCTTTCGCGATGATAACACAGTGTATCAAATTGTTCACCCCCCCCCCCTTTTTTTTCAACTCCCAAATATCAGTTTTTTCTTCTTTTTGTCAAGGGGAAGACAAATCGTGGAAATAGAACAAGGTATGTGGAAGCATGAACTATTTTCTTCACACTATCTGAACGCAGTATTTCGTTTATAAAGATGAAGGAAATATGATCTACTCAATTTGGTGCATGTTTTGGTGTGTAGATTAATCGTGTAGGCTGTTGCTATGTCATTTGTTTCTGTGACGTTTTTAGTTTTGCAGTAAAAACTAATATGTGTATTTGAAAGGGTGCATGAAGCAAACGTGTTTTTAGAAGTTGTTAAATTTTATGTCAATTGTGTTGTGCAGCGGTCAACCGTAAAAAGTGATTCGTTTCTTATTTGAAGGAACATGTCAAACTATTGAAGGTTGAACTAAAGAGTTTGTAACTTACTGGCATAAAATTTTGGAATCTCAATGTCATGTTTAGCTCTTAATTCACTCTCTGGGCGGTCATGGTATTTCAAGGGAGCCCATATCCATCTAGCTCTTTCGTCCTACTACGGTTACCATAGTACCACTAATATTGATTTATGTATGATATATAAAGCAAATAGAATCAAAATAGAACAGCTGAATTGAGTTACTACCGTTTATGAGTTTTATGTGCACCTATTTTTATGTGCACATATTTTTATGTTTACATATTCTCGTCTAGGCAAGTTTTAAGGAATACAACTTTAATAAATTAAACAAATTTGGGGAAATATTTGACCACACTTTATTTTAGAGTTATCTTGTCTCCCATTTGGCGACGAGAAAGATTAAAGAAATCAGTTTGTGAAAGAGTGGAATCTAACATCTTTTTGTCGTCAATGTTCAGGCTTAGTTCACCAATTATTTCTTTTAAAGATTACTCCGAGCACAACGTATGGTGACAGCACATGCAATGAATAAAGAGCAATATCTGAGTGCAGAGACACACGCGTTGGCAGGAGAGATGCATTGAGCATTTGTGTCCAAGCGAGATGAGTAGGTAAACATGTAGTGACGTCTTAACCAATGGCCAGGAAAGGATAACTCTATCAATTTAAAGTTCAGAAATACGCCATTTTCCCCACCATGACGTCATGTGCCTCGCAATGAAGACAAACCTGTACGTCATCTTTAAATAATAACATTAATCATCGATTAAGTACACTTCGCTGATTAAATCGTTTCGTTAATTCAAAAAAAAAAAAAAAAAAACAATAACAACTTAATCAGATTTTGTTGACATCCACGTTTTCATAAATGTGAAAAATCGCTGTTCCATTTCAGACGGATACACATCCCAATTCATTATAAGCCCTCTTATAAACCTAAAAATACATGATTAATTTATTCACATATCGTGACATAACTAACATAAATTATTCAATCCAAATATTATAGAAAAAATACTTTGAAAATGACTTAATTTAAAGAAAGGCATCAATAAGGCGCCATCTTGTGCTGCGTCCAAAATCTGAATTGGATTGTTTAAAAACATTGAATTTCATTTAATTTTTTTTTTTTTAAATTTAAAAAAAAAAATTTTTGTATGTCTTTAAAGTAATTAAACTACAACAGGGGTCGGCAAGCTACGGCCCGTCTGCAATATCCTGCCCATAACATCGGGAAATCCGGCTAGCAGAGTCAAGATAGATTTTTAAAGTCACAGAAGATGTATCGTCTGTAAAAAGTATGCAAGCATCAAGAGAGAGGACATTCTGAATGATGTCAATAAATCAACTGATCAGTACCATTTGGATTGGACAAACTTTAAGTGTCTGATAAAAGATGTGCGGACAAGGAAAAGGTCAAGTTTGGCAAATTGCCGTCTTAAGTGTTTGCTGTTGCAAGCCTGTGTTTCCTCATTTTATACGTCTCCAAAGGAAAATAATTGCAATATTCCGTGATGTGTAGTCTGTGGTATCAAAAGTAAATTTCATTTGCTTCAATGGCCGCTGTAGTCGTCAGTTCAGTGAAAGCGGTCTGGTTTCTCAGATATGTCTAGGTTGTTTTTTTTTTGTTGTTGTCATTTTGTATTTAAACAAGAGCTTAGATTTTCTTAAAATGACAAGAAAAGCCCTTAATTGTTAGTTACATAATGATTATGGAAAGAAGAATTTTTGTGTGTACAGATTTGACCTCCTCCTTCAACGCATTTGATCACATATTGTAAGGCAAAACTAAGCTTGTGACCGACATGTACACCAATGTGAAGCTTATCACCGACGTGTACATCAATATGAAACGTCTAACCGACATGCACACCAATTTTTTCCAGTTCCATTTGGCTCACTCAGATTCCACGACCGTTTCAGGACTATTTTTTCCGACATCTGTAGCCGTGAAAAACAAATAAGAATCTTTCAAAACACGTTTGACTGTGTTGCTGGTGTGCTGCTGTGTTGTTGGTGTGCTGCTTTGTTTTTGGTGTGTATTTCTGCTGTTGGTGTGCTGCTGTGTTGTTGGTGTGCTGATGTGTTGTGGGTGTGCTGCCGTAATGTTGGTGTGTATTGCTGTTGTTGGGGTGCTGCTGTGTTGTTGGTGTGTTGCTGTGTTGTTGGTGTGCTGTTGTTTTGTTGGTGTGTCGTTGTCTGATAGGTGTGCTGCTGTGTTGTTGGTGTGTCGCTGTGTTGTTGGTGTGCTGCTGTTTTGTTGGTGTGTCACTGTCTGGTAGGTGTGCTGCTGTGTTGTTGGTGTGTCGCTGTGTTGTTGGTGTGCTGCTGTTTTGTTGGTGTGTCGCTGTCTGGTAGGTGTGCTGCTGTGTTGTTGGTGTGTCGCTGTGTTGTTGGTGTGCTGTTGTTTTGTTGGTGTGTCGCTGTCTGGTAGGTGTGCTGCTGTGTTGTTGGTCTGTCACTGTGTTGTTGGTGTGCTTCTGTATTGTTGGTGTGTCGCTGTCTGGTAGGTGTGCTGCTGTGTTGTTGGTGTGTCGCTGTGTTGTTTGTGTGCTGCTGTTTTGTTGGTGTGCCTCTTTATTGTTAGTGTGCTGCTGTGTTGTTGGTGTGTCGCTGTGTTGGTGGTGTGTCGCTGTGTTGTTGGTGTGCTTCTGTATTGTTGGTGTGTCGCTGTCTGGTAGGTGTGCTGCTGTGTTGTTGGTGTGTCTTTCTGTTTTTGGTGTGCTGCTGTGTTGTTGGTTTGTCGCTGTGTTGTTAGTGTGCTTCTGTGTTGTTGGTGTGCTGCTGTGTTGTTGGTGTGTCGCTGTCTGGTAGGTGTGCTGCTGTTTTGTTGGTAGTCCTCTTTATTGTTAGTGTGCTGCTGTGTTGTTGGTGTGTCACTGTCTGGTAGGTGTGCTGCTGTGTTGGTGTGTCGCTGTGTTGTTGGTGTGCTGCTGTTTTGTTGGTGAGCTGTTGTGTTTTTCATACGCCGCTGAAGCAGTAACACAGCAATGCAATACTTTGTGACAATAGTTATACAGAAAAGGGAAAATGGCTGACTTTTATAAGTTGCTCTCAGGTCATCAATATATTAATTTTAAATCATTTGCTTGTTCATTCATTTCAATCATCCACACTAACAACTTGTAGGGGATAATATTTAAAAAGAAAATCATAAGACTGAAATCTAGTTTCAAACCAATTTTATCTGATAATTTTGCACATAATTTTGTTTACACGATTTTTTTAATTTTAAGCCTGAATAAATTGTCAGAAAACGCCAGTTTCATGCTTCTTACACATAACACGAAAAAAAAAGACTGTAGAATTATTATATTTTCCATCTTATGATAATGCATTTGTAAGTTCAATTAGATTAATGTAATCTATGTCTCACAAGCACCGATTTCTATCTTTATACATTTCCACAAGGACATGAAAGTATGTTATAGTATTCATTGTTTAGATATTCTGATCATAGCTATTGGCTTCCTGGATATTCTGATCATATCTATTAGCTGCCTGGATATTTTGATCACAGCTATTGGATGCCTGGATATTCTGATCATATCTATTGGCTGCCTGGATGTTCTGATCATATCTATTGGCTAAATTGATATTCTCATATCTATTGGTTTCCTGGATATTCTGATCATATCTATTGGCTAAATTAATATTCTCATATATATTGGTTTCCTGGATATTCTGATCATATCTATTGGCTACATTGATACTCTGATCATACCTATTGGCTTCCTAGATAGTCTGATCATATTTATTGGCTACCTGGATATTCTGATCATATATATTGGCTAAATTAATATTCTGATCATACCTATTGGCTGCCTTGATATTCTGATCATATCTAGTGGCTATCTTGATATTCTGATCATTTCTATTGGTTGCCTTGATATTCTGATCATATCTATTGGCTAAATTGATATTCTGATCATATATATTGGCTGCCTTGATATTCTGATCATATCTATTGGTTGCCTTGATATTCTGATGATATCTATTGGCTAAATTTATATTCTGATCATATATATTGGCTGCCTGTATATTCTGATCATATCTATTGGTTTCCTTGATATTCTGATCATATCTATTGGCTAAATTGATTTTGAGACAACCTTTCCACCCCCCACCACAACCCCACCAGCCCCATGAGATCTTCTTACCACCCATCGTTGAAATAACGTTTCCAACCCTTTAACATAACTAATGATATGAACAAACTTATCAGATTGCTAATGCTTCTTGTATTTGTGAGGCTTCAAGTGATCAAATTATACTTTACACCCACTTCATGGCGGCCATGATGGTCACGTCAGACAAGGCCGTTATAAAATTAATGTTTTAACCCATTCTGTCACAAAAGCAGGGACGTCATTTGGGTAGGGCAGGAAGGGGGCATTTGCAGGTTGTATTTAAATGCTATGTACTGTGGCGCCTCCAGTAATAAGTGACTTAACAAATCGTTCAAGTTTTGGAATTGCCCCCCCCCCCAGGCCCAGCACCCCCTTCCTGAAAAAAACCTGAAATGATGTCCCTGTTTAAACTGTTCAAATATAACAGGTGAAACAGGATGTAATTGTTTCTTATGATACAGACTTAACATAAGCAATGTTAGAAACATAGGAGGGCAACGAGGTCAATAATCAAACGTATAGAAGGAAGTAGCTATTATTTTGAATACTAAGATTGAAGTAGCTATTATTTTGAATACTAAGATTTAAGTAGCTATTATTTTGAATACTGAGATTGAAGTAGCTATTATTTTGAATACTAAGATGGAAGGAGCTATTATTTTGAATACTAAGATTGAAATAGCTATTATTTTGAATACTGAGATTGAAGTAGCGATTATTTTGAATACTAAGATGGAAGGAGCTATTATTTTGAATACTAAGATTGAAATAGCTATTATTTTGAATACTAAGATTGAAGTAGCTATTATTTTGAATACTAAGATTGAAATAGCTATTATTTTGAATACTAAGATTGAAGTAGCTATTATTTTGAATACTAAGATTGAAATAGCTATTATTTTGAATACTGAGATTGAAGTAGCTATTATTTTGAATAATAAGATTGAAGTAGCTATTATTTTGAATACTAAGATGGAAGTAGCTATTATTTTAAATATTAAGATTGAAGTAACTAGCGCTACTTTAAATAAATGACCTCATTATATCAAATGTTTAACTGTAATTATTGAGACCCGCCTGGTCAGGAAAATAATATGGTCCACTGTTTTTAAGCCGCACAACAATTAATTAGATCATGACTAATTAAACAGGTCACCAGATTTAAATTAATCTTTTTATGCAAATATCTAAGGATAAATTTCGCCATAGTCATGATAATTTCACATACACATGTACGGTTCTTATATATACACTATATATTTCATTTACCAATAATAATAAAAAAAGAAATACTAATAAAACAGATATACATTAACAATACGCTGATTTTATATTCGTCCTATTTGCTAATAAACAGTTTACCAATAAACAGATGTTCGCGTTAGGAATCGAGAAGCTTTAGTGTTGCTGGTTTTTTTTTCTCTTCAAATTCATGAGTGTAACTAACTTTCGAAATAGGAATATAGGTGTGCAGTCCAAATGTTTCTTTGAATTGTCTAAACCAGTTAGCCCATGGCTTTAGGTGGGGGGGGGGGCGACAAAACAAATTAAGCTACAAGTGCTAAAGCCAAACAATTAGTAAATCTAATATAACAATGAATGTTTCCTTTTCTAAAGTAGTTAATTAAACCCTAATAATACCCCAGGGGCAGATAAAAGTACATGTTCAATTCCAGACGACATCTAATAATAGACTCGGATGAGAATGCCATCAGAAATGAGAAATTTTATAGCTGAGCGAATCCTCACATCTAATCTCGTTAATAACAGGACGACGGCTGTATGAAATGTCGTGGCATGTTTTGTCCGACTGACCGCCGGAGCCATGACAGACCATTCGAAGGTCATCGTGTGTAAACAATATCAGAGCAGTGATCACGTCTTGCTCCTGTATTCAATTTCGTTCAGCACTCAATCAAGCATCTCCAACAGAGGCCTGTCCTGTCGTTTTCCCTAATGATATTCAAGTCAGACAATGTTTTTTCTGCCGCTCTACAGAAACGCACTCTTGTCCAGCAGTCAGGTACATGAATATGATAACATTCCTTTGATAACTTTTTAAAGTGCAATAAATGGAGTTATTACTTAAGTGGAATAATTTTATATTGTAAAAGTGAACTTTAACTACTTCTGTTGCAGTACATTGCAAGCTGTGGCCTACTTTTTCCTACCTCATCAACAGTACATTGTAACCAGTGGCCTACTTTTTCCTACCTCATCAACAGTATATTGTAACCGGTGGCCTACTTTTCCCTACCTCCTCAAAAATATATTGTAAACAGTGTCCTACTATTTCCCACCTCCACATCAATATATTGTAAGCAGTGGCCTACTATTTTCCATCTCTTCAACAGTAGATCGTAAGCAGTCGCCTACTGTTTCCCAACTCTTCAACAGTAGATTGTAAGCAGTGGCCTACTGTTTCCAACTCTTCAACGTATCTATTTTGTTCCTGTTTGTTTTCCACCCCTAAAGAAAAGTACAAACTGAAGCAACCTGGTAAAGTCCATGACGTCATCTGTATAATAAAACAGAATGCCCCGAGTCATCACGTGACGACGTCTCCATATTTTATGAAGATCAATGAGATTAAACACAATTAAATTCATGGCCACTGCAAAGAGATCTATCGCCAGGGAAGACGAATGGAGGGAAAGACCTAAGGAAGGGTGGATAGATGGATGTGTATATATGGATAAAAGGGTAGATTAAACTGATTCACGTTTTACCCACACCGTTCTTAAATATTCCATCACAAGCGCAGTTACAAAACTTCCCTAAAAAAATTAGATCAAGTCGTTCATCTATCTACATCTTGTTCTTTACGACCATGTTGATTAGTGGTTCATGTATGTGACGATCTGAGGCTGGACTTTATAAAATTACTTCACAGTAAATCCGCCAAGGCAAGCCCTTGTAAAATAATACCACCCCCCCCCCACAATGGTTTGCCCGCAGTAGCATAGCTCGAGTGACTCCCCTTAGTGTTATCGCATCTCCACATCAGTTCGCTCACCCCGAAAGCGTGCATTTTGTGTTCAACCCCTCTCACCGATGAACCTTGAGAAAATTAAACCATTCCCCCCCTCTCATTTTTGCCCTGGACACAGCAAAGCGGAGTATCGTCCCTTGTTGTTATTGCATTTATGCATCAGAAAACTCACTCTGAAGCGTGACTTTGGATTTCGCACATCACCCCCCCCCACCCCGATAAACTTTGGGGGGAGAAGGTCAAACCCGCAATATCAAATGCCCTGGACACAGCAAAGCGGAGTATCGTCCCTTGTTGTTATTGCATTTATGCATCAGAAAACTCACCCTGAAGCGTGACTTTGGATTTCGCACATCACCCCCCCCCCACCCCGATAAACTTTGGGGGTAGAAGGTCAAACCCGCAATATCAAAAGTGATTGTCATTGGATGGGAAAACATACAACATTTAAATCACCAAATTGAATCATCACTCAACTCGAATAAATAGCCAGAACATGCAAGAATATGTCTTTTATGATCATCATCACTTGACTGTGAATGCTGAAGATAACTTCCTAGAGACTTCATAGAGTTATCATTTGACTGTCAATGCTGAAGATAATTAAACTAAAGACTTCATAGCGTTATCACTTGACTCTGAACGCTGGAGATAACTTCACTGGAGAATTCAGTAGCGTGATCTATAACTGCAACCTAGGATACTAGCAAGTATATGTCTTTAAGACCTAATCACTTAACCGTTGTCGCTGGAAGTATCTTGACTTACAACTTCAGTAGCTTGATCATTAACTGCAACTGCTACCTAGAGTACTGGTAAGTACGCAGCCATGATTTTGATATTATGGTATTGCACTTGCATTGTTCATATAACTATGTAGGAAATATTAGATCGTGTTTGATCTTATTCTAATAATGCCTGTATTACATTATATTGATCTATGAATTCTATTATTGCTTTTGCCGTGGGATACGACACGCCACCATTCTATCATGGGGATGGTGGGTTGTTGTTCCAAATCGCCCATGTCTCTTTTAATGAGAAGACAATATGTATAATAGGTATCTGCAAATTTAATGATTGATTATGATTCAATGTCCCATACTTAATTCATTAAAATATTTGCTTGGTCCAACATTGTCGCAAAGCAACATATGCTTACGCCGACAATGATCAGACTAATAAATTTATCCACAAATTGGATGCATATGTACAAGCTATGTCACCTTCCATACATCGATCTGAATTCGTTGCTGTTGGAACGGGACTTATCAGCTTATGGATATTCGCCTGGATACTTATCATTTTTTGTATCATTTTGCCTGTAGCCTGGTTTCTATTGCTGGACCGACTTACCTTGAAGCTGGAACTAGGGGATTGATTTACGTCCTACACCAAACTACCTACAGCTACTAGAAGGACTTCGAGATCCAGGGACTCTCACCACCACGATTTATCGCTGGAGAGTCATCTTCCCCATAGCAGAGATCCCACGGAATCTATGACCGGGAACTCCGACTTCGCTACGCCTAGAACCGCTCCTAAGACCGGAACCGGGACACGCTTCTAGAACAGAAGGAGCGCCCACAATGTGTGATCCACCGAGATCATCACTGGAACTACGAAGGCTAAGTTAACAAAGATTGAGCATAGAACTTGAGCAATATAGCATTAATAATGATGATACCGTCTGTATGTTAGGAAAACTTGCTTTGCATTGATATACCTTTCTAATTGGATGAAATCCATTTGATGTATATAAGTTAAGCACCAAGAGTATATAACGGAGGAGTTTGTAAATATTATTACTCAATAAATACTTATCGTTATTTTCTCCTACAACAGAGACTTGGTTTCAGTCTATATGTATATGGATAGGTTGTTATGTCTGTGTGGTAATTTGGCTTAATTAACGTATCCCTAGACAGAGTACCAAGAGGAGATCTCATACGAGAGATACCCCTCACATATAAATCATAAGTCAGATCACCACAATTGATCTACATCTTATTCTTTACGACCATGTTGATTAGTGCTTCATCTATCAACATCTTTTTCTTTACGACCATGTCGATTAGTGGTTCATCTATCTAAATCTTGTTTTTTACGACCATGACGATTAGCAGCTCATCTATCTATATCTTATTCTTTACGACCAGGTCGATTAGCGGCTCATCTATCTATATGTTATTCTTTACCACCAGGTCGATTAGCGGCTCATCTATCTATATCTTATTCTTTACCACCAGGTCGATTAGCGGCTCATCTATCTATATCTTATTCTTTACGACCATGTCGATTCGCTTCCGCGATTTCAAAACCAGACCGTTGTGCCGACAATGACAGAGAAATATCATTACAAAAAGTCACGGATGATTATAAAAGGATTAACGTTTGAAGAAAATCTTTCCTTGTTTTGTAAACGTTAAAATTATTTAGTTAGCTTTGTTTAATCTCCTTCGTGGATGTATGAGACTGTGTCATTTTCCAAGTGGATTTTTTTTATAACAGATGTACTACAAAAGTCCCCCAGACTGAAGCTCAATGCTTTACTTGGGTGGATTTTCGTCTTACGTAATAAACAAAAAACTCATTAAAAAAAATACCCCTAATTTCGATTTACAAATTCAAAATATAGACAGTTTGTGAATGGATTACCTGAACGGAGATCATATGACCGTTTATCTCAATATGCAAATGCACTGCCTGCTGAATTCACAACACTTTTACCATCCAGTTTTGGTATAAACAGGGTGGGCCATAGGAAACTAATGCGTAGTCTTGTACAACAATCGATGTAAGCGGACGATACGACGCTACAACACTTCCGAATACATAGAAACGTAACGAATTGATGTAGACCAGCCTATCTATGTATGAGAACCGTCTAAAAATCATTATAACCTCAACCTGTCAATCCGTACGTGAAATTTCGATATCTTTTGATCACCTCTAAAATTATATCAACACATTTGTTGTTAATAATTGCTAAATCTTTGTCGGTGAAACGGCCGTGAATGGTTGTCGATGAGTGGCCGTCGGTGAATGGCCGTCGGTGAAACGGCCGTGAATGGTTGTCGGTGAAACGGCCGTGAATGGCCGTCGGTGAATGGCCGTCGGTGAAACGGCCGTGAATGGTTGTCGGTGAATGGCTGTCAGTGAAATGGCCCCCAATGGCCGTCGGTGAAATGTTGGCGACGAATCGTCCTGCCACAAACATGTCCGCATCTATACACTCTTAACTTTCATTCGCAACATTACACTCTATCATCTCTTTCCCTCTCTCTTTTTCTCTCTCTCTCTCTCTCTTCTCCTTCGTCCTACCTCTTTCTCCCCCTCTAACACTCTCTTTATTTCGTTCTCTCTTTCTCACTCTCTCTTTATTTCTCCCTCACACTATCTCTCTCTTTCTCTCTCTCTCCCTCTCTCTTGTTTATCTCTTTCTCTCTCTCTCTCTCTCTCTCTATCTCTCCCTCTCTCTTGTTTATCTCTTTCTCTCTCTCTCTCTCTCTTTCTCTCTGCCAACTGACCCCAGACATAGATATTACCTTCTAGCAATTGATGTTATCCGCCCATACTTCATGTATACACAACTTTATTGTCAGCTAAATGACGACTGACATTTCATGACACATCGATTAACACCTCCTAATTCTATTGACTTTCCTCCACACTGAATCTCATTTCAGACGTGAGCTCATAGAACATTATATTGCCTTAACACGACCGTGGTGGACTGGTCATCTCAATATATCATTTCATGTTGGGTTTGTGTTGACCGGTGGACAAAACGTGGGAGCTAACGCAAGGAGCTTTTGAAGCCCAAGACACTCCATTCATGCGATGTCCACGCATTTCAAGATTCAGTTGGGCTTTCTTTGAGACACTTTCATTTACAGTGTCAATGAGAAGATTAACTCAGAATGTTTGCTGTCATGACATTTACTAACCTTTGAGGATGTATATTGTTGTATTACCGGTTATTATTTTACTACGTGTCTTTGTTCATATGAACTATTGTATACTCTCGTCTTCCATCACATTCAATTATGTTCAATCTCTGGTTCGTAGCGTTCCAAATTGCTAAAACGCGTACGCAGTCTTAATCAGCACTGTTGTTGTTGTTGTTGTTGCTATCTGTCACAATTTTGACGTGTCCTCGCTTTGCTTGTCACAAAACATATGCAGTCAACGATTAACGTCCTATACAGTCAAGAGTTAAAGTCACGTGCAACCAACAATGATATTCGTATGAAGTCAGCAATTAAAGTCACGTGGCGTGAACAAATCAAGTCAGGAGGGCAAAGAATAAACTTGAGGGCATATAAAAAGTTAGGATGCAGTGGTTAAATTAAAGTTCTCACTTCACTGATAACTTTACAAGTCACTATTTGCATATACGCACACTTTGATGTGCACACCTTGGTGCACATAGTGGAAAGGTGCTCATTGAAAACTGAAAAAAATTAAAGTATTTTCAAAGTTTATTTAATTAAAGAAAAAATAGTCAATCTGGGGCAAGGAACAATTTCTGACAAAGAAGCACAAGACCATATATCAAGATTCAACAAGAGAATACATCAAGATTAAAAAAGAGCATACATTAAGATTCAACACGAGCTTACATTAAGATTCAACAAAAAAAAAATACATTAAGATTCAACAACAACATATATCAAGATTCAACAAGAGCATACATCAAGATTCAACAAGAGCATACATCAAGATTCAACAAGAGTATACATCAAGATTCAACAAGAGAATACATCAAGATTCAACAAGAGCATACATCAAGATTCAACAAGAGTATACATCAAGATTCAACAAGAACATACATCAAGTTTCAACAAGAATGTACATCAAGATTCATCAAGAGCATACATCAAGATTCAACAAGAGCATACATCAAGATTCAACAAGAGCATACATTAAGATTTAAAGACAAGACACGTGGGATGGCAGGCGATGAGGTCATGCGGAAATACATCACCGAAGACGTCATCGTACAAGACACCGTCGTTGCATTTCAAGCCAAAGAAAACAAGACGGCGTCTGTGCGCTAAACTCGTGGGCGCATCGATTCCCCTTTAACTACCCCCCCCCCTCGGCCACCCTCTCTCTACGCCCCGGCCACATCCTTCACCGGCGCACTCACATGCAGATTCCACTCTTACAAAATGTGCGCCCTTACCAGTGGTATCTTTTCCTGGGATCTTCTTCAGAAAACATTTAAGCGTGGGAGGAAAAAACATTAGAAGCAAGCACTTAGAGCCATCAATTTTATGTGGAAAAAAAAACAAATTCCGTTTGTGGTAATAGCTAGTGCTGCGCCACTGATAATTCTATGGTATCAGGGTTTGTGATTGGCCATAATAAAAGTAGGACAGAATATATATCCCTGGCTATGGCTATATGACTATCTGGGGAATGCATCCATTGTGTGCTTTTTATATTAAGATGTTCAGCATGCTTTATGGAAGACTTGAGGGTTGAAATATCCAAACACTGAATACAAGAGAAAAGAACGGAGCAGATAATGGCGCGGGACTGCGTCAATATGAGTTAAGACCACAAAACTGGTCATTTGTATGTAAAAGCCGTCTAGTATGAGAAAATGAGACCACAAAACTGGTCATTTCTATGTAACAGCCGTCTAGTATGAGAAAATGAGACCACAAAACTGGTCATTTGTATGTAACAGCCGTCTAGTATGAGAAAATGAGACAACAAAACTGGTCATTTGTATGTAACAGCCGTCTAGTATGAGAAAATGAGACCACAAAACTGGTCATTTGTATGTAACAGCCGTCTAGTATAAGAAACAGAGACAACACAACTGGTCATTTGTATGTAAAAGCCGTCTAGTATGAGAAAATGAGACCACAAAACTGGTCATTTGTATGTAAAAGCCGTCTAGTATGAGAAAATGAGACCACAAAACTGGTCATGTGTATGTAACAGCCATCTAGGTCACTTGGCTAACTTAGATGTTAAAGTCTAACAGAGGAGAGGTGACTGCCAATCACATCATGGCTTTTCTCAGTGTACGAGACAGAATAATCCTACTTGTATGAGACAGCACAATCCTACTTGTACAATCCTAAATTCAAGTGCTGGATCAAATAATTAGAGTTTATTGTTGAACACATTTCTGATTACTCCTTGTCGGACACATTTCTGATAATTTTTCGTTTACCTTGGATTTAAATTTTCTTTCACCCATCCATCGCAAGGTGATAATGTCATGCCAGTTTCTACAAGTTTGGATTTATACAATGCTCTACTCGCAAGCATCTTATTATTTTAATGTCTAAACTAAATGGATGCTTATTCTTCCTTTGTTTTCTTGATTGTATGAAATGCAAACACTTTGAGAACCATTGGCTCTAATCTGTTGGAATATTCCCTCAGAAATTTATCCTCGTGTCTCCCATGTTATTCAGGTTTTTCCACCCTGTTTAGAATTATTGTAAGTGAGATCGCAAGGAAGAGTCAGTTCCTTACAATAGAAGACGTCATGTTTTTTGGGAACTGGGTCCTTGCAGTGAAAGACTTCATGTTTCAAGATCGATAACCTACTGATGGGGTTTTCATCAATGGACAATATGGCGATATGATTCGATTTTACACCCATGTCATTTTTACACCAAGAAATATTTTTTTACAATCTGTGCAGGGATAGATGATGGTAGCATAACACAAGCACAAATATAAAGAGATACTTAGGTTATACCATTGAGGTCGGGTAGTGGATTTTTCAGACAATTTCAGAGTGGGCTGAAGGGGCATTTTAGATTTTCGGATGGGCAGTGCTAATGACCCAGATGCGTAGCTGAGGGAGAGATATACGCGGGCGCCAAACACTAGCTTCTAGCTGCGCCACTAGGCAGTGTATCTATTGGCATCAATACTAGCTACTCCACTACGCAATGTATCTAACGGCAAAAACACTAGCTTTTAAAATGTGTAGTGTACCTAACTGCACTAACACTAGCAACGCCACTATGCAGTGTATCTAACTTTACCATTACTAGCTAGGCCACTATGTAGTGTATCTAACTGCACTAACACTAGCTACGCCACAGGCAGTGTATCTAACTTTACCATTACTAGCTAGGCCACTATGTAGTATATCTAACTGCACTAACACTAGCTACGCCACTATGCAGTGTATTTACCATTACTAGCTAGGCCACTATGTAGTGTATATAACTGCACTAACACTAGCTACGCCACAGGCAGTGTATCTAACGAAACCGCTACTATGAAGTGTATCTAACGGCATTGTTAGGCACTGCTAACCGTAGGGAGCCATTAATCTCCTACTTACATGTATGGCTCGTTCCAAAACAGTGCATAACAAGATGATACCAAAGGATAAAAACAATAACAAAGAATATGACACTCAAAACAGTGCTAATTGCAATCAATAAGTTTGATTAAGGTTCTATGGATTACAAAATAAAAGATATATTATTAAAAGCATTAACTTACAGAATATGGCGTTTCTTGTACCGGTACACAGTTAATACAATGTGCCAAAAAAGGTACAACGATGAAAAGAACGCAGACATATAATTAAACGGCTCTATCAAGAATAGCACACTCTAAAACCAATGCTAGCCTGTCATCCCTTATTGTAAAAATCTTAGTCTCCTTAAAATAAAGCTATCTCTGTTTTTTATAGTCTGTTAGTCTGTTCTACAGAAAATTCCATGCGTATTACGGATTGTATTAGTGACTCGAACATTCCACAATTTACTACAATATTCGAGTAAAGAGAACGGGTGATATATTGGTTTTTGGTAAACAAGATCAAAGGGAATAAGCCACGCCAAATACTAACGCAGCGTCTGCTAGAGTTCACAGCACGGTGGAAATAAGGCGTAAACACGTCGTCTACATAACAGCATTAACACTAGCTACGCCACTATGTGGTGTATCTAACGGTTATAACACTAGCTACGACACTATGCAGTTTATCTAACGGCTCCATCACTAGCTATGCTACTAGGCAGTGTATCTAACGACACCGACACTATCTACGCTACTACGCAGTGTACCTAATGACACCGACACTGTGTACGCCACTATGTAGCGTATCTAACGACACTAACACTAGCTATGCCATTACGCATTGTATCTAACACCGACACTAGTTACGCCACTTTGAAGTGTATCTAACGGCTCCAACACTAGTTACGCCACTAGGCAGTGTATCTAACGGCACCAACACAAGCTACTCCCCTATGTAGTGCATCTAACGGCACTAACACTAGCTATGCCACTAGGCATTGTATCTAACACCGACACTAGCTACGCCACTTTGAAGTGTATCTAACGGCTCCAACACTAGCTACGCCACTAAGCAGTATATCTAACTGCACTAACACTAGCTACGCCACTATATAGGGTGTCTAACGGCATTTACACTAGCTACGCCTCTAGGCAGTGTATCTAACTGCACTTACACTAGCTAAGCCACAAATCTGTGTATCTAAGGGCGCTAACACTAGCTACGCCCCTAGGCAGTGTATCTAACAGCACCGAAAAAGGCGAACACGGTTAGTTATCTTGTCATGATGTAGACTGTGAAAAAATGAAGTCTTTTTATTTGTTAAACTGCAGACCATGACCATTGGGGGTTGGCTCAGTTTGGACCACGCGGCCACAGGGCGAGCTATGCAGGGCGTGCTACACAGGGCGTGCTACACAGGGCGAGCTACACAGGGCGAGCTATACAGGGCGAGCTATACAGGGCGAGCTACACAGGGCGAGCTACACAGGGTCAGCTGCACAGGGCGAGCTATACAGGGTGAGCTATACAGGGTGAGCTATACAGGGTGAGCTATACAGGTCAAGCTGTACAGGGCGAGCTATACTGCCAGTTTTATCGGGAAGCAGTGCAGAAATCTAATGCGCTCAAGGCTCTTGAGCTGAAAGGTGGATCTGAGGTGCCCTAACTCAGAAATAATTTGATTACTTCAAAAACAAAAGGTGTATTTTTTGGAGTATACCTGAATTGAGTGTTTCTATTCGAGTACTTCCGGTGGGGCGGACATGTTTCAAGCGTCCCGGTTGGCATTATAGCGTCCATTGCAAGACTTGATCATTTAGCACACGGGTAATCATTTAGCACAAGGGTAATCATTTAGCACAAGGGTAATCATTTAGCACAAGGGTAATCATTTAGCACAAGGGTAATCATTTAGCACAAGGGTAATCATTTAGCACAAGGGTAATCATTTAGCACACGGGTAATCATTTAGCACAAGGGTAATCATTTAGCACAAGGGTAATCATTTAGCACAAGGGTAATCATTTAGCACAAGGGTAATCATTTAGCACAAGGGTAATCATTTAGCACAAGGGTAATCATTTAGCACAAGCGTATATTCAACAATGTGCTGTCACAATGATCCTCATGAAGGAATTAGGGAGCAGAAATTGAGGGTGACGAAGAATCTCAGGCAAAGATTGGGGCAGGTGTCCCCTTAGATAATAGAACATTTTTGATATTTTCAAAGTGCAGGGGTACATTTAGGCGCATATTTGAATGTAATGTTTCTTCCAGACAACTTGGGAGGGAGCATTTCAGACTTGCGGGTGGGAAGCACGAATAAATGACATGGTAACAATCAGGGAGACATCCAACTCCGCTCCCGGCATGGTAACAATCAGGAACATATCCAACTCCGCTCCCAGCATGGTAACAATCAGGAACATATCTAACTCCGCTCCCAGCATAGTAACAATCAGGAACATATCTAACTCCGCTCCCAGCATGGTAACAATCAGGGACATATCTAACTGCGCTCCCGGCATGGTAACAATCAGGAACATATCTAACTGCGCTCCCGGCATGGTAACAATCAGGGACATATCTAACTCCGCTCCCAGCATGGTAACAATCAGGGACATATCTAACTGCGCTCCCGGCATGGTAACAATCAGGAACATATCTAACTCCGCTCCCGGCATGGTAACAATCAGGAAGATATCTAACTCCGCTCCCGGCATGGTAACAATCAGGGTAATATCTAACTGCGCTCCCGGCATGGTAACAATCAGGGACATATCCAACTCCGCTTCCGACATGGTAACAATCAGGGACATATCTAACTCCGCTCCCGACATGGTAACAATCAGGGACATATCTAACTCCGCTCGCTACATGGTAACAATCAGGGACATATCTAACTCCGCTCCCGACATGGTAACAATCAGGGACATATCCAACTCCGCTCCCGACATGGTAACAATCAGGGACATATCTAACTCCGCTCCCGAAATGGTAACAATCAGGGACATATCTAGCTAGGCTCCCAGCATGGTAACAATCAGGGACATATCTAACTCCGCTCCCGACATGGTAACAATCAGGGACATATCTAACTCCGCTCCCGACATGGTAACAATCAGGGAAATATCCAACTCCGCTTCCGGCATGGTAACAATCAGGGACATATCTAACTCCGCTCCCGACAAGGTAACAATCAGGGACATATCTAGCTGCGCTCCCGACATGGTAACAATCAGGGACATATCCAACTCCGCTTCCGCATGGTAACAATCAGTGACATATCTAACTCCGCTTCCGGCATGGTAACAATCAGGGACATATCTAACTCCGCTCCCGACATGGTAACAATCAGGGACATATCTAACTCCGCTCCCGACATGGTAACAATCAGGGACATATCCAACTCCGCTCCCGACATGGTAACAATCAGGGACATATCCAACTCCGCTCCCGACATGGTAACAATCAGGGACATATCCAACTCCGCTCCCGACATGGTAACAATCAGGGACATATCCAACTCCGCTCCAGACATGGTAACAATCAGGGACATATCTAACTCCGCTCCCGACATGGTAACAATCAGGGACATATCTAACTCCGCTCCCGAAATGGTAACAATCAGGGACATATCTAACTCCGCTCCCGACATGGTAACAATCAGGGACATATCTAACTCCGCTCCCGACATGGTAACAATCAGGGACATATCTAACTCCGCTCCCGACATGGTAACAATCAGGGACATATGTAACTGCGCTCCCGACATGGTAACAATCAGGGACATATCCAACTCCGCTCCCGACATGGTAACAATCAGGGACATATCTAACTCCGCTCCCGGCATGGTAACAATCAGGGACATATCTAGCTGCGCTCCTAGCATGGTAACAATCAGTGACATATCTAACTCCGCTTCCGGCATGGTAACAATCAGGGAAATATCTAACTCCGCTCCCGACATGGTAACAATCAGGGACATATCTAACTCCGCTCCCGACATGGTAACAATCAGGGACATATCTAACTCCGCTCGCGACATGGTAACAATCAGGGACATATCCAACTCCGCTCCCGACATGGTAACAATCAGGGACATATCCAACTCCGCTCCCGACATGGTAACAATCAGGGACATATCTAACTCCGCTCCCGACATGGTAACAATCAGGGACATATCTAACTCCGCTCCCGACATGGTAACAATCAGGGACATATCTAACTCCGCTCCCGACATGGTAACAATCAGGGACATATGTAACTGCGCTCCCGACATGGTAACAATCAGGGACATATCCAACTCCGCTCCCGACATGGTAACAATCAGGGACATATCTAACTCCGCTCCCGGCATGGTAACAATCAGGGACATATCTAGCTGCGCTCCTAGCATGGTAACAATCAGTGACATATCTAACTCCGCTTCCGGCATGGTAACAATCAGGGAAATATCTAACTCCGCTCCCGACATGGTAACAATCAGGGACATATCTAACTCCGCTCCCGACATGGTAACAATCAGGGACATATCTAACTCCGCTCGCGACATGGTAACAATCAGGGACATATCCAACTCCGCTCCCGACATGGTAACAATCAGGGACATATCCAACTCCGCTCCCGACATGGTAACAATCAGGGACATATCCAACTCCGCTCCCGACATGGTAACAATCAGGGACATATCTAACTCCGCTCCCGACATGGTAACAATCAGGGACATATCTAACTCCGCTCCCGACATGGTAACAATCAGGGACATATCTAACTCCGCTCCCGACATGGTAACAATCAGGGACATATCCAACTCCGCTCCCGACATGGTAACAATCAGGGACATATCCAACTCCGCTCCCGACATGGTAACAATCAGGGACATATCCAACTCCGCTCCCGACATGGTAACAATCAGGGACATATCCAACTCCGCTCCCGACATGGTAACAATCAGGGACATATCCAACTCCGCTCCCAACATGGTAACAATCAGGGACATATCTAACTCCGCTCCCGACATGGTAACAATCAGGGACATATCCAACTCCGCTCCCGATATGGTAACAATCAGGTACATATCCAACTCCGCTCCCGACATGGTAACAATCAGGGACATATCCAACTCCGCTCCCGATATGGTAACAATCAGGGACATATCTAACTCCGCTCCCGACATGGTAACAATCAGGGACATATCCAACTCCGCTCCCGCCCAACATAATAATGACATATTTTAAATAGTTTCAAGTTTTTATCAGAGTCAAAAAGAAAAAAACAAATAGTTTTATTGAAAGGTCTATGCATTTTTATGTGGATAAAACTGGTCATTTTTACCAATCAGATATGAATGACATTATTATGTGTAAGTAGACATGAGATGTTACCAAAAGACATATATTATTAACCTGTGATTTATCTGAAGGGTATTGTATATAAATAAAGTTTATATTTCCCAGTATTCCGTTGATTGAAAAGTTTATTGGGAATTTCAAACAACTAAAACGTTCTACATCTAATTTACAACATTTCCACTTCGACATACTTCAAATAATTTGTACAAAATCCAATTACGTTTTTCTTTCATACATCATGATTTAGACGGGAGATTTTTTTCTATAGCTAATACCAAAAAAAGAAAGAAAAAAATGAATTGACGTGATAATCGAAATGCTGGATCACAAAACGGTTAACGGTTTTTTTTTATTTTTTGTTTTTGTTTTTTTAGTTTTCTACCGGATTCTCATCTAAACATAATTCATGTTTTTTAAATAGTGCAATTAACTTGGGCAGATTGTTAATATTCTGATATTAAAAGAAGAAAAGCAGTTAATAATTTAAATACCTATAGGCAAAGTATTTTTTTTAAACTGTGCTATTCAGGGAACTGTGTTACAAAAGTTGAACATTTTAAGAAAAAACAAAGGCTTTTGTTTTAATAATTGATGAAACGTGAACTATTTGTATACGCCCGTTGTGTTCTTAATTTCCCAATTTTTTTAAAGTTTTCGCTTCATCTAATTCAATTTTAATGGAATCGAATACAATTACAATTATGCTAAGAACTATATATCTTTTTAAAGCCTTATGCCATAATACAATTTATTATTGTAACCTATAACAATTCCGTATTAAAAGATAATTTGAAAACACAATACACATGTTTGATACTTAGCGAGAACTACATTAAAATTATAGACCTTTGTAGTGATGTAAAGATCCCCCCCCCCCCCGTGTCGGCAGGGAGGGACCGAGAGACGCAAACATATCCACCCCATATCCCTTAGAAAGTCCGGCCTGGTTGCTTTGTGAGCAGCACCATGGCCGGCCAGGNCCAGTGGAAGGATGGGGGGGGTGGGGCTGTCTCAAGGGTTTAATGCCCCCGGCGTGCCGCTTCGCGACCCGATTGCAATATAGACCACTGGGGGAGTGGTTGAAGGCCGGTTGGGTTGGTGGGGTAGGTCGCTGGGGAAGACTTTATGAGCTCCTGCTCGATAGTCTGTTGTTTTTCTTAAGTAAGTTAGTTAGTGATGTCAAGATATTTGAAGAACGTGTTATTCAAATCTTTAAACTTGTGAATATGCAAAAAATTTTAATCAATTAAAATACCGAAATTTGCGAACAACGGAGGTTACGACTTCGGCCTCTAATCAGAAGTGTACAATTTTGAAACAATACAATATTGATGATCGAATACTGTAAGCCTCTAACAAGATTTACCTTATATATACATGTTATCATCAAATCTATCGGACGTAGCGATATTTCCTAGATTCCACTAAATTGTAATCGGCAAAAGCCGCCATTTACTATTCTTTTTAAAACTGTTATGAACAATGATAATTTAGTCTTTTTTTTATATATTTAAAATACTTTTTATTGTTGTAAACATTTTTCTCTGGGGTGGCGGGCAGATTTTCTCCGGGGTGGGTGGCAGTTTTTCTACGGTGTGGAGGGGGGGGGGGATTTGATTTTCTTCCCGGAAACCTAGCGGAAAGAAACACGCATCTTGACATCCTCAGACGTAATGATTTTATTGCTAATTTAGTCTTTTTTTATATATTTAAAATACTTTTTATTGTTGTAAACATTTTTCTCTGGGGTGGCGGGCAGATTTTCTCCGGGGTGGGTGGCAGTTTTTCTACGGTGGGGAGGGGGGGGGGCATTTGATTTTCTTCCCGGAAACCTAGCGGAAAGAAACACGCATCTTGACATCCTCAGAAGTAATGATATTATTGCTGCAATACTGAGTTCGGAACGTGTTCAGAGGTATTCAACTACATGACACTGTCAAGACAATGTGGTAGTTAATCTTCATTTTTGGAAGGCGTAGATGAAATTAAAGATATCGATTTTCCTTGAGCCCAGAGACGAGATAATCATAAGGCTATATGAATAACGTCTAAATATACATAGGGCCCAATGTGGTCTTGTACGGACAGGAGCTTAGTTACTCATAGGGCCCACCAAATAGATCTTGTACGGGCAGGGTCTCAAACACTAATGATGGCTCCCAAACTGCTGTCTGTTTACCGAAAGTGCTTTGCATCAAAACAGTTTAAAAATAGAATAATTCATATGATGAATTATAGTCTAGCCGTTCCCTAATTTTGGTTCGCGGACCTTACGTTGCTGGTCCACAAATCATAAACGCTTATTATCAAATAAGTAGAAAGTATAATGAATCAATCTGGTAACGGTCCTTGACAATATTTCAAACCTTGTCCAACGGCCTACCAAACAAGGTCTGACAAACACGGTCTACCAAACACGGTCTGACAAACACGGTCTGACAAACACGGTCTGACAAACACCGTCTGCAAAACATGGTCTGACAAACACGGCATGACAAACACGGTCTGACTAATACGGACTGCCAAATACAGTCTGACAAACACGGCATGACAAACACAATCTGACAAACATGGACTGGCAAACGTGAATGCTTGGTAAACGCTGATATATCCAAAGACGACTTTGGCGTATAAATGGTTAACATGATGATAAAACAGTAGGTCTTTAGGTTAGATAAGATCACGCCCCTGATGAGTCTCCAATCAGCTTCAACCAGGTTTACAAAAATAATATAGTGAGAACAGTTTTAAAAGTAAGAGTTATGGTTGTAAGACTAGATTATTGAAAGCATAGATTAAAGTTACAATAGCAAGATTATTCACTCACAGTTTCTCTAGACGACCAAGTTTCTCTAGACGAACAAGTTTCTCTAGACGACCAAGTTTCTCTAGACCAACAAGTTTCTCTAGAAGACCAAGTTTCTCAAGACGACCACGTTTGTCTAGAAGACCAAGTTTCTCAAGACGACCACGTTTGTCTAGAAGACCAAGTTTCTAACGACGACTACGTTTTAAAGACGACCAAGTTTCTCAAGACGACCAAGATCCTTAGACGACCAAGTTTCTCTTGACACCAACTTTCTCTTATAGCAGACATTGCTGACCTCTGGTCAAAACACGTTATCCAATCAGTAAAACATGTTTAAAGAAAGTCCATATCTATTGTATGTTAACAATATTCAAAAGAAAAACTGTCCTCTTAAATGCCAGTGTAGCTGTATGTTTGTTCACACTATTCAATGAAAGTCTAGCTGTATGTTTGTTCACACTATTCAATGAAAGTCTAGCTGTATGTTTGTTCACACTATTCAATGAAAGTCTAGCTGTATGTTTGTTCACACTATTCAATGAAAGTCTAGCTGTATGTTTGTTCACACTATTCAATGAAAGTCTAGCTGTATCGTTTGTTCACACTATTCAATGAAAGTCTAGCTGTATCGTTTGTTCACACTATTCAATGAAAGTCTAGCTGTATGTTTGTTCACACTATTCAATGAAAGTCTAACTGTATGTTTGTTCACACTATTCAATGAAAGTCTAGCTGTATGTTTCTTCACACTATTCAATGAAAGTCTAGCTGTATCGTTTGTTCACACTATTCAATGAAAGTCTAGCTGTATGTTTGTTCACACTATTCAATGAAAGTCTAACAGTATCGTTTGTTCACACTATTCAATGAAAGTCTAACAGTATCGTTTGTTCACACTATTCAATGAAAGTCTAGCAGTATCGTTTGTTCACACTATTCAATGAAAGTCTAGCAGTATCGTTTGTTCACACTATTCAATGAAAGTCTAGCAGTATCGTTTGTTCACACTATTCAATGAAAGTCTAGCTCTGTTGTTCGCTAAATGCAGTCATGACCCCTGATGAAATCTGTGTAGAATTATACTTTAATTATCCCCGATTAATATCATACCTATAGCCAATGGACTGTACGACAGGTGACACACCTGTTTAACTATTCCACCAATAACTAGAACCTACCATGACTGTAACCCAGTTAGATCTCAGACAAATTAAACATTTATGGATTCCACCTCCCCCCCCCACCCACCTCTTCCTCGCGAGGGAAAGCTTGGCTCCTTATTACTGTACTATCTTCTTTATCACCGAAACACTTAACATTGAACAATTTATTATTTTTGGTGTCAGATTACAAGCAGCCCGATATCTTTGTCAGCTGCCCTTTCATAAATGACCATCACGTGAAGTGAACGTGACCTTCACGGGAGATGAACGGGACCATCACGTGAGAGGAACGTGGCCATCACGGGAGATGAACGTGGCCATCACGTGAGATGAGCGTGGCCATCACGGGAGATGAACGTGGCCATCACGTGAGATGAACGTGGCCATCACGGGAGATGAACGTGGCCATCACGTGAGATGAACGTGGCCATCACGTGAGATGAACGTGACCATCACGTGAGATGAACGTGGCCGTCACGTGAGATGAACGTGGCCATCGCGTGAGATGAACGTGGCCATCACGGGAGATGAACGTGACCATCCTATGAGATTGACGTGGCCGCCAGGAGAGATGAAAGTTACCATCACACGAGGTCGGCGTGGCCACCAGGAGAGATGAAAGGCACTGGATTACAAAGGCACTGGCTCACTAAGTCACTGCGTGACAGAGTCTATGGGGTACAAAGGCGCTGACTCACAGAGTCACTGGGTCAAAAAGTCACTGGGTCACAAAGTCACTGGGTCAAAAAGTCACTGGGTCAAAAAGTCACTGGGTCAAAAAGTCACTGGGTAACAAGGTCACTGCGTCAGAGTTAGGTGGCAATCAAAAGTCTCAATTCTTGGCATGCTTTATTTCCTGCGAGAAATATTCTTTCGAAATGATGAAAGACCCATTTAAATATGACAGATTTATGATTTTCTTAGTCACGAATCTGGGATTTTCCTTAAGACATCTAAATAAATCTTCTTGGCATATACCTGAGGTAACAAATGTATATCGCAATGATATAATTTGCCAAACAGATAAATGGACAAAGTCTCAAAGCCACTAGTACGTTCTGGATTCTAATGTTTTCAGCTCCCCTTCAATTTTGTACCCATACATTTTGGTGTATTAAACTTACTTCATTACCTATACTTGCTTCATTACATAGACTTACTTCATTACATATGCTTATTTCATTACTTATACTTTTTTAATAACCTATACTTACTTCATTACCAATGCTTACATCATTATTTATAATTACTTCATTACATATACTTACTTCATTACATATACTTACTTCATTACAAATCAGAGTGTGTTATTACAATAGTCGACTAAGTGTATGCGTCTTTACATCGAATGGTGTTCTTACCACTAAAATAGTATACCTTTAACACATAGACATAGACTAATGTGTGCTCCCATCTCTACTGTCTCAGTAGATAAGATATACACACTTATGATTGATATTGTGTTGTAAGAGCGTGTATTATTCCCGGCATTCATAGCAAATTGACCAGCTGTGGCCAGAGAAGCGCTAAATCTGATTTCCCACTTGACCTTCCCAAAAGCATCTATTTGCATTCCTGTGGCCAGACAGAGTCTGAGTTAAAATTAGACTTCATGTCTTGGGGTGGCAAAGCAAGGTTTAAAGTAGACTTTGTCCTAAATCTCTGTGTGTGTGTGTAGAAGGAAGGTTTTGAAGGGGAGTATACTAATAAGACGTGTGCGTGTTCAGCATATAGTAGAAGACAAAATGTGGAAGCTTTAAATATAAAGACAGAACAAGAAAAGAAGAACGTTTCGGCTAAGAGCCTTCCTCAGCAGACAGGACGAATAAAGAGACGCCAAGACATAGAAAGTACTTCCGGTACGGGCCCCAACAATGCGCACTCATTTCATTTTAGATTAAGAAGGGAGGCGAAATGTTAAAAAAAAGATAACAATTTTGATCACAAAACTTAGAACTTGACAGACGTAACTTTAATGCTACATAAACATCCCAAGACAAATTAAACTGTTTACCTCTTGCGTTAAACATTAGTAACTCGTTGAACTGGCTGCTAGAACACGTATCATTACAAGGCTGTAAAAGTTTGACAATATGTTCATAAGATTGAGGGAACCATACATGACGGATGTGATAGTTAACAGATGTTCACTCAAAACTTATCAGTTCAAATTAATGAAAAGAAAGTAAATTATGTAGAAAAAAAAAATCATTTGGTATGTGAAACAAAAATTGCAAATGCGACTTAATATGTAGCATATACAACATGTATACCATAGACATGATGTTCTCCATACGACAGCTCCAGGAAAAATGCAGAGAGCAGCAGATGCCACTGTAGATTGCCTTTGTGGACCTTACAAAATCCTTTGATTACGTCAGTCGCAACGGGCTATTCAAAATACTGGCAAATATCGGATGTCCGCCTCACCTACTTGCCATCATCAGAGAGTTCCCTGAAAATATGCAGGGTACAGTGCAGTTCGATGGAGCCAAGTAAGAAGCCTTTCCAGTCAGCAGCGGAGTTAAACAAGGTTGTGTACTCGCACCAACACTGTTCGCAATATTCTTCTCTGTACTACTTCGATACGCATTCAAGGATAGCAGTGAGGGAATCTGGTTACACACCAGAGCTGATGGAGGACTTTTCAACACTGCCCGCCTCCGAGCCAAGACCAAAACGACAGATGTCCTAATTCGCGAGCTACTATTTGCGGATGATGCGGCACTAACAGCACACACAGAAACTGGTTTGCAACAACTCGTGTCAAGCTTCTCCAATGCCTGCAAAGAATTTGGTCTGCAAATCAGCTTGAAAAAGACAAACATCATGGCCCAAGACACTCGACCTCCACCTAACATAAAAATCGATAATGAAAACTTGGAGGTTGTGGACAGCTTCACCTACTTGGGGTCCAAGGTCTCCAATACACTGTTCATTGAAGAAGAAATTAACAGTAGAATCGGCAAGGCAGCTGCCACAATGGCTAAACTAAATAAACGGGTCTGGCAAAACACCAAGCTAACGGAGAAAACCAAACTGTGCGTCTATCGAGCTTGTGTCATCAGTACACTACTATACGGGAGCGAGACATGGACCACCTATACATCCCAAGAGCGCAAGCTTAATAGCTTCCATATGAGATGCCTGCGTAACATCCTTGGTATTAAATGGCAAGAAAAAGTGACTAATAGTGAGGTCCTAATGCGTGCGAATACCCAAAGCATGTTCACAATCCTTAGTGAAAGACGCCTGAGATGGCTAGGTCATGTTAAAAGAATGAGTCCCGGCCGCATTCCGAAAGAACTCCTATATGGTGAACTTGCTCCGGGAAAGAGGAAAACAGGTCGCCCACGTCTGCGATTTAAAGATGTCTGTCAAAGGGACATGAAAGCAGCCAAAATACATACAAGTGACTGGGAGTGTAAGGCAAAAGACCAATCTACGTGGCGCACAGTTGTCAAAGAGGGCGTCATGGTAGCCGAGGAGCGAAGAATGGAAGAGGCTGCAGACAGAAGAGCTAGAAGAAAGGCCAAAACATTTAGAAGCACGTAACTCGTGTGTAAAAACTGTGGTAAAGACTGTCACTCAAGGATAGGACTGCACAGCCACTCGAGAAAATGCAACCCAACCCAACGGTGATGCACCATCGTCTCACGAGACGGAAGGATGCCGATTAATACAACAATTATAAATGTCGCATATCAAATATCGCATAACAATATCAAATTTGGCTCATTGCACCTATACAACAATTGCAAATGTGCCTTAATGTAGCCTATATAGCAATGGCAAATGTCGCATATACAACAATTGCAAATTTGGCATATTGAACCTATACAACAGTTTCAAATGTCACTTAATGTAGCCGATACAAATTGCAAATGTCGCTTATAATAGCCTATATAACAATTGCAAATGTCGGTTGTTGTACGTATACAACAATTGCAATTGCTTATTGTAGCCTATATCCTCTTCAAGAGCAATGCTGTTATTTATGTAGAAATGCACATACAACTTCCGCATTCCTTCTTACATGGATGTCCTCTGTAGAAAGTCATTCGCTTGTTTGCATTGGTTTTTGCCAACTTTTTGATGAGTCCTTGCTTTTAGGCGAGGTCGCCTGGCTTACCCCTCCCAGGCAGGGCCCGTGTCCACCATCACCGTGCTAGGAGTGCTTAAGTCAACTCACTTTGAGACTAATAAGATACAAATCTCACAGGAAGAGACCGCTGGTCAAACATGGGACGTGTGGGACACAAAGACCAGAGCTGGCCTACGGCTTGAGTAGACTTGAGTAGGTTGGACAAGATCCAGATCTCGGCCCATACATTCTGTTATGTCCACATAGTTACGGCATTCCCCATAGTGACAAAATGATAACATTTGTTCATAGTGATACAAAAAAAAACTCTCGTAGCAATATAACATTGGCTCATAATGATACAACAAAGACTAAAAGCGATATAACCTTGACGTACAATGATACAACATTGGCTCATAATGATACACCCCCCCCCCAATAGAGATTTAACATTGGCATACAATGATAAAACAATAGCTCACAATGATGCTACATTTGTTTACAGTGAAAACACATTGGCTTGTATTGATAAAACATTCGTACACAGGGATACAACACTGGATTATAATTAAACAACATGCATTTTAAACGATATGTCATACTCCTAGAGTCACGTGGTACAACAGAGATGGCATTCATTCATCTTTAACTAGCTGAGTTGACACCATCTCAACCCTTTCTCAAAAACCTGTTCTTATACACCAATTATTCAATAAACTATTTCCTTGTGATATTGACAAGAGAGTGTGATGTTCAAATTCATCCCATGAATTCTAAGAAATCGTATTTTCTTAATATCAGTTGGACAATTCCTGGAAATTGTTTCACTGGTGTTGTATACACAAGAAATGAAAATCGCTTTTGTCTAGCTTAAAAAATACACATTTGCCTAATTTGTTTATCTTATTTTTTCTTTGAAGCCAATATTGATCTTGCACAGGAAATGATCCAAAGAGAATGTGGATCATCGACCTGAATTTACTGAGACATTTCTTTGATCGGATAGGCCATTACGAAACATAATAAAATATGCTTTAAAAAAAAATAGAGGCGGTGCAGGCCCCAACAATTTTCTCTTCTCGACCTCATCTTTTTTTCACTTTTGTTCTCTTATTTAAGTGGTCTCTCTTTCTCCCTTGCTCACGCTCTCTCTCTCTCTCTCTCTCTCTCTCTCCATCTCTCTCCCCCTCTCTCTCTCTCTCTCTGTTCTTTTTTTTTTTCTTTTTTTTTTTTTTTTTTTTTTTTTTTTGTTTTTTTTTTTTTTTTTTTTTTTTTTTTTTTTTTTTTTTTTTTTTTTTTTTTTTTTTTCGCTTTTTCTTTTCTCTTTTTTTCTCCCTTTTTTTTTTTTTTTCTCTTTTTTTTGTCCGGTTTCTTTTTTGTCCTTTCGACTTTCCACAAGCATTACATCTTAACTCCCTTGTTTCGTATTTCACACTTGCATATTTTGTATAAACGTATCCTGACACTACATTACATATCAATATTTTTTTAAAGTAATATTATGGTCGCTTATATATTACATATTAAATAATGATACTTATAGATAATAGAAAAAATTCTTTATTTGTTTTATTCTGGTTAGGAATGTTTCCCTTAGAAAGTAAAAATTAGAATATTTAAAAAAAAATCTTTTGGCAGTTTGAAGAGCAGAGGGGGGGGGGGGGGGGGTGGGGGGGGAGGGGGGGGGGGGGGGGATAGCCTTAGAATGAAAGTAATAAAATCCCCGTAGATTTCTGGAACTAGGACCAAGAGGGACAACCTTTCAATCAGTGTTGCACTTCCAGACTATTTAACGGCGACTCTCAGAAAGTTTAATGTTTTAATTCGTTGGGAACTATGAGTTTTTTTTAATGACTGGAACCCAGTTGTTCAATGTATGCAACAGACGAGCTTTTCTGAGGTTTGAGCAATTATGTTAGTCATTATAAATATGTAGCAACAGCAGCGCTTCATTAGGTGGGGTCGCGGATAGCACCGGGTGACACCCTCACAGGATGTGCCTCTAGGGGAGGGTGGCATAATAACCGGGTGTCATGAGAGCAGGGTGACATCATAACAGGGTGTCATGAGAGCAGGGTGACATCATAACAGGGTGTCATTATAACAGGGTGTAATTAGAGCAGTGTGTCAGCGCAGGGTTGCATCATAACAGGTTGTCATGACAGCAGGGTGTCAGAGCAGGGAGTCATCATAACATGTGTTATGAGAGCAGGGTGACACAAGAAAAGGGTGATATAAGAACAAGGTGACACAAGAACAAGATGCTACAAGAACTGGGGGCCACAAGAACAGGGTGCCACAAGAACAGGGCGCCACAAGAACAGTGTGGCACAAGAACAAGGTGCCACAAGAACAGGGTGTCATAAGAAAAGGGTGCCACAAGAACAGGGTGCCACAAGAACAAGATGCCACAAAAACAGGGGGCGACAAGAACAGGGGGGCCACAAGAACAGTTTGCCACAAGAACAGGGTGCCACAAGAACAGGGTGCCACAAGAACAAGATGCCAAAAGAACAGGGTGACACAAGAACAAGATGCCACAAAAACAAGATGCCACAAAAACAGAGTGACACAAGAACAAGATGCCACAAGAACAGGGTGTAACAAGAACGGGTTGCCACAAGAACAGTGTGCCATAAGAACGGGGTGTCACAAGAACAAGATGCCACAAGAACAGGGGGTAACTACAACGGGGTGCCACATGAACAAGATGCCACAAGAACAGGGTGACACAAGAGCAAGATGCCACAAAAACAGGGTGACACAAGAACAAGATGCCACAAGAACAGGTTGCCACAAGAACAGGGTGCCACAAGAACACGATGCCACAAGAAAAGGATACCACAAGAACAGGGGCCACAGGAACATGGGGGCCACAAAGACAGTGTGCCACAAGAACAAGATGCCACAAGAACAGGGTGACAAAAGAACAGTGTGCCAGATAATTGTAATGTTGTAATGAGATATGAACTCAAAGCTGCCGTCTGTGCGACAAATAACGTTAATCTCAATTCTACTATTTCAAACCCTTCATCACATGAACCCTCACCTCAGTTGTCCAACCAATATTTAGATATTTAAGTTTAGACGTTCTTGAAAACTACTCACCACGTCCAGTAAGGCAACATGACAACAAGACAGGACAATCGGGTCAATAAGTTCAGTCAGTACACCACGACAATACCGGTCAATCAAACAGTCCCTCTCAATGTCACAATCAGATTGCCAGCAAAGCAGGTCACCAGCAGAATAGAGTGTCATCAGATAGAGTCAGTTGGCCTCATAGTACTTTGCAAGCAGAATGAGATGCCAACAGAACGGTTCAAGGAAAAAGTCACAGAAAAAACTTCTTGGGAAAATAGTCATAAGGAATAAAGTACCAGAAAAAATTCACAGGGAAAAAGCTTCAAATTTTTGTTCCCAAGCGAGAATCAAACGTCCATCCTAATGAGCCGGCTCTTATTTCCAATTAATGTAACTTTGTCTTCAATAAACATTGATATGGACATGAAATTACGGTCAAAAAAGAGCTGTTCCTCTGACCTTTTTTCCTCTGACCTTTTTTCCTCTGACCTTTTTTCCTCTGACCTTTTTTCCTCTGACCATTTTTCCTCTGACCTTTTTTCCTCTGACCTTTTTTTCTGTGACTTTTTTTCGAAGCAAGATTTGTAACTTCATTGCCGGTACTGTTCTTCCTGCAACATTTTTCCACTCACCCTCCAGTACGGGCAGTAACAGAGCAGGGTGCTACAAGAATAGTTTGCCAGCAGAACAGGGTGCTACAAGAATAGTTTGCCAGCAGAACAGGGTGCTACAAGAATAGTTTGCCAGCAGAGCAGGGTGCTACAAGAATAGTTTGCCAGCAGAGCAGGGTGCTACAAGAATAGTTTCCCAGCAGAGCAAGGTGCTACAAGAATAGTTTGCCAGCAGAGCAGGGTGCTACAAGAATAGTTTGCCAGCAAAGCAGGGTGCTACAAGAATAGTTTGCCAGCAGAGCAGGGTGCTACAAGAATAGTTGGCCAAAACAACAGGGTGCTACAAGAATAGTTTGCCAGCAGAGCAGGGCGCTACAAGAATAGTTTGCCAGCAGAGCAGGGTGCTACAAGAATAGTTTGCCAGCAGAGCAGGGCGCTACAAGAATAGTTTGCCAAAACATCAGGGTGCTACAAGAATAGTTTCCCAGCAGAAAAAGGTGCTACAAGAATAGTTTGCCAGCAGAGCAGGGTGCTACAAGAATAGTTTGCCAGCAGAGCAGGGCGCTACAAGAATAGTTTGCCAGCAGAGCAGGGTGCTACAAGAATAGTTTGCCAGCAGAGCAGGGCGCTACAAGAATAGTTTGCCAGCAGAGCAGGGTGCTACAAGAATAGTTTGCCACCAGAGCAGGGCGCTACAAGAATAGTTTGCCAGCAGAGCAGGGTGCTACAAGAATAGTTTGCCAGCAGAGCAGGGTGCTACAAGAATAGTTGGCCAGCAGAACAGGGTGTTACCAGAGAAGGGTGCCACCAGAATAGGCGGACTCATAGGAGGTTCATGTGGAAGTAAGCAGGGCCGTGAAGAAAATAATAGGGCAGCAATCAAGAGATACCAGACTCACTTTGCAAGAAGAAAACAAAAGGGCTGTACTTAATATCGTTTGGAGCATTTGCAGTGGCGTAACTAAGGGGGAGCGTGGGTGTGGACCGCACCGGATGGCACCATCTCTGGGGGTGACACCAAATCGAAACATTGCCCATTGACAGAGCAAACACTGATCGATCTTAATGAGTTTCAATAAAAGTATCACCGACGACACATCGATTCACCACACATGTCAACAATGAAAATGGCGTGCTTATTCTAAAGGTTCAAGTTTGATGCGTCAGAAATGAGGTGACCCTATAAGTAAGTCAGAAAAACACTGTTTTGACCTTGATTCAACGCCGATTGAAGTGTTCGTTAACCTTCGTACGTAGCAGGAGCTATATTTATTTAAATTCAGAGCAATAAAGCTTTCCGGAATGAGGTGGGGGGTTGTTGACAACATGAGTTTAATGCACCTGGTGGCACCATCCCTGAGAATATGTTTGTTATTGCCAACTTCGGGCCGTAAAGACTATGATACTATTTGGTAGTGATTGTATCACGTCCAATCTGTCTCTGGGGCTGTCACGTGACTCTGACATTGCATGCTTGTTTTTTTTTTTTAAATCTTTTATTCACTTCATGATTTCATACACTTCGTGACTTCATACATTTCATAACTTCATACACTTCATGAGTTCATACACTTCGTGACTTCATACACTTCAAGGTTAAAATCCTCATGAGAAATATTTAATTCTTGTCTTTTAATTAAAAAATAAATAAATTAAGTATTTGGAATTTCCCATGGTTACATTTCTGCGTATCATTTTTAACGGGCGATTGTTCACCTACTTTTTATTTATTTCATATCACCCCTCTACCAATAACACTTAGTACTCTTTTTTCTCAATCAGCGAGTCTTAAACGTTTTCACAGACCCTGTTTCCAGTCCCCGTATGTATTCACAAGTCACAATTACTTCATTTGAAGCCAGTGTGCCATAGACGTCTTTTTATTAGCTAAGCCAAGAAAGCTATGTTGTTCTTTACGTCCTGCTGATGACTCGATCAGTCAGCGAGCCACCATTAAAAGTTCGTCAGCGCCGAGCCCCGAACTTGCTATCAGACCCATCTAGTTACGCGTGCCTCAAATATGACGCTCCTGTCTCAAGTAAGATCTTTTAATAATTCATGACTTGTTTATCTTCAATCTAAATCTAATGAATACAGGGTTTGCTTTGTTAAACTACGACCTACTACCCCAGGTACGACCTACTCACCTAGTTACGACCTTCTACCCCAGATACGACCTATTAACATAGATACGACCTACTACCAAATATTTTTTGGTGTAAAATAAGCTACGTGGTCTGTAATCTCATATGTGTGTCAAAGTGCACACAGTGTGTGGCTGTCTTAGGCCCGACTAACGTGACGCGCTCCTACCGAGCCCACCCCACGTGGCCCACTCTCACAAAGCCCACTCCCACACTGCCATCTCAAATATGACCCACTCCCACACTGCCATCTCCCACATAATCCACTCCCACACTGCCATCTCTCACATGGTCCACTCCCACACTGCCATCTCTCACATGGTCCACTCCCACACTGCCATCTCCCACATGGCCCACTCCCACACTGTCATCTCCCACATGTCCACTCCCACACTGCCACCTCTCACATGGCCCATTCTCACATACCTACTCTAGTTGGCCAATTCCACCACGCCCACTCTAACTTAGCCGACACCCACAAGGACCACTCCCACAAGGCCCACTCCCACATGGTCCACTCCCCATTGCCCACTCTAACTTGGCCCACTCCCACATGGCCGACTCTCACATGGCCCAATCCCACATGGACATTCCCACATGTCCCTCTCCCACCTGGCACACTCACAGCTAGCCAACCCCTCAATTCTATTTCATTATTTCCATATTATATCTCAAGGATTTTTTTTTTCTTTGGTGAGGGTAACAAACAATAACAATTACTTGTCTTTGAGTTATTTTAATATCTAATCCTAATGAGATGATACTCAGGTCATCACATGATTAAATGGGAACACTTTATGAAAAACATAGCGATAAAAACTTGAGATGTCACAAAGAGGTTTCTGGTACTTGGTTCAAATATCTTGAGATCACGGCATAAGACTTGTTGCACTAGGATACTGCAGTGAGGATATCATTAAAACAGACTTGACGCACTAACCTGTCACAGGGAGGTTATCATTGAATCAGACTTGCTGCACTAACCTATCTCATGGATAATATCTTGAAATAGATTTGGTGCACTAGCCTAGCTCAGGGATGATGTCTTGACATAGACTTGGTGCATTATCCTGACACAAGGAGGATTTCATTGAATAAGACTTGGTGCACCAGCCTACCTCAAGGAGGATTCCGTCATATTCTCTTTCTACCGTATTAGTCATTGATGTGGCATATAATATAGTTTTAAATATAAATCATATGTATAGTTGATATTTCTAAGTAAAGAAATTGAGGGCAGTCATAAGGTCAATAAGCCGTTTAGCAAATAATAGAACTTGGACAAGGAAGACAATTCAGTCGAAAACTTGCATCATGAAAACACAAGTGAAGTGAATTTAAACTGCTATTACTGTCTATTCCTTGCTCACTGTTATCTCTGGTCTTACAAAGGACGGGTAAACGCCTGGTCCTGTAGTGTGTCGTCTGGTCCTATAGTGTGTCGTCTGGTCCTATAGTGTGTCGTCTGTTCTGAGACATCAGTCCTCTCTTGACGGGCTCTATTACAAGAAAGAGATACCCAGCACCTGGTCTTCAGCTGGTCATGCGATGGCATTTATGACGTCATCTGATTACCGACGAGACAACTTTCTGAAGCTAATGTTACAACATCAGTGTATAAAGGTCAAGGGGCGTTCAGGTACATGAACTATCATTGGAAGTGGATATGACGCCATGCATCCTTCAAATCGACTTGAATTGAATTTGAATTGGACACTGACACAGAACATAAATGAATTCAGCAAATATTTGAATATTTTGAATAGTTGAGGATGATGGCTTTAATTTTATGAACACTAACAAACATGGAGTTTTGTCTTATTTCAAAACTTGATGTAATTCAAGTTATAGGCCTCGGGTAAAAAATTAAAATCCTGGATAGCAATAAAAAGAAAGAAAAAAAATAAAGACGCCAACATATGAAAATTAACCTCAAAGGATTGTAGCTTACTACAATAGCTTACTACAATAGCTTACTACAATAGCTTACTACAATAGCTTACTACAATAGCTTACTACAATAGCTTACTACAATAGCTTACTACAATAGCTTACTATAATCCGCTTCAAACGACTCTAGTCTAGTATAAAACAATCGACTACACATTTTATATGCAACTTATCAGCTTAACTTCAACATAACGTTCAACGAGACAGGTTATTCTTGCACACGTGAATCTCATTTAAACGTGGACCACACCTTCCTGTACACTTGGACGAGGTGAACACTTGCTCTTAACTGAGGTCAGCCAACAGCTGTTGAGACATTCAATCTGAGGTAGCCATCAAGTCCAGAGCTCACGGTCCATACAAAAAAAACAATCTCCGACATCCGTTTAAAGACAATGCCTTCAAGTGCTCTTTTTGTGTCACTTAGTCAAAAAGATGAGTATGAGAAAGTAACAATAAAACCAACGGCGTTTGTTTTCACATGGAGTAATGGAGTGGTGTCACATACGGTCATTTCACCACTGGTGGCCTCATGGAGAGGTTTCAACACATTGTCATTTCACCACTGGTGACCTTATGGAGAGTTTCATCAAATTGTCATTTCACCACTGGTGGCCTTATGGACGGGTTTCAACACATTGTCATTTCACCACTGGTGGCCTTATGGAGGGGTTTCATCAAATTGTCATTTCACCACTGGTGGCATTATGGAGGGGTTTCATCAAATTGTCATTTCACCACTGGTGGCCTTATGGGGGGGGGGTTTCATCAAATTGTCATTTCACCACTGGTGGCCTTATGGAGGGGTTTCATCAAATTGTCATTTCACCACTGGTTGCATTATGGAGTTGTTTCAACACATTGTCCTTTCACAACAGGTGGCCTTATGGAAGGGTTTCAACACATTGTCATTTCACCACTGGGGGCCTTATGTAGTGGTTTCAACAAATTGTCCTTTCACCACTAGTGGCCTTATGGAGTGGTTTCAACAAATTGTCCTTTCACCACTGGATGCCTTATGGATTGGTTTCAACACATTGTCTTTTCACCACTGGTGGCCTTATGGAGGGGTTTCAACACATTGTCCTTTCACCATTGGTGGCCTTATGGATTGGTTTCAACACATTGTCCTTTCCACGCTGGTGGCCTTATGGAGTGGTTTCAACAAATTGTCATTTCACCACTGGTGTTATGGAGTGGTTTCAACACATTGTCCTTTTACCACTGGTGGCCTTATGGAGTGGTTTCAACACATTGTAGTGTCACACGTTGTTTGTTTCTTATTTCTGGCTGGTTTACAAGGACCTGAAAGAAGACTTCTAGCAAGTAAAAAAAATGTTGAATAATGTTCTGCTCCAAATATCTCGGTCGACGCAATTATATCCAGTTCACAATGTCGTCTCTATTAAAAGATCTTGACATTTCAAGGTGGTATTTTTCCTTGAATTTTTTTTTGCCAACAGGGTATTTTTCTCAACTTAATCATTGGAGAAAAGATATTTCTTTTTTTTTTTTGTTTTGTACAAAGCTCGAATTTCAAAACCTGCATCTTCTTGGTTCAATGTGTAGCGTACTATCTGTTGTTTTTTTTTGTTTTTTTTCACATAGTTTTCACAACTTTGTACTTTTTGGTGTAATATGATATTAAGTAAAGTATTCCATAAAAAAAATTGATTGCCCAGTTGACACGGAGAAGACTAAGCAACTGAGTAGCAAATACATTGACACACCAGCACTAACACACCAACACTAAGACACCAGCACTAACACACCAGCACTAACATACCAACACTAACACACCAACACTAAGACACCAGCACTAACACACCAGCACTAACATACCAACACTAACACACCAGCACTAACACACCAACACTAACACACCAGCACTAACACACCAGCACTAACACACCAGCACTAACACACCAGCACTAACACACCAGCACTAACACACAAACACTAACATACCAGCACTAACACACCAGCACTAAGACACCAGCACTAACACACCAGCACTAACACACCAACACTAACATACCAGCACTAACACACCAACACTAACACACCAGCACTAACACACCAGCACTAACATACCAGCACTAACACACCAGCACTAACACACCAGCACTAACATACCAGCACTAACACACCAACACTAACACACCAGCACTAACACACCAGCACTAACACACCAGCACTAACACACCAGCACTAACACACCAGCACTAACACACCAGCACTAACACACCAGCACTAACACAC
>CAXITT010000986.1:117225-154158 GCA_964033795.1 Lymnaea stagnalis
ACTAACACACAAGCAGTAACACACTAACATTAACACACCAGCACGAACACACAAGCACTAACATACCAGCACTAACACACAAGCAGTAACACACTAACATTAACACACCAGCACGAACACACAAGCACTAACATACCAGCACTAACACACAAGCAGTAACACACTAACATTAACACACCAGCACGAACACACAAGCACTAACATACCAGCACTAACACACAAGCAGTAACACACTAACATTAACACACCAGCACGAACACACAAGCACTAACATACCAGCACTAACACACAAGCAGTAACACACTAACATTAACACACCAGCACGAACACACAAGCACTAACATACCAGCACTAACACACAAGCTGTAACACACTAACATTAACACACCAGCACGAACACACAAGCACTAACATACCAGCACTAACACACAAGCAGTAACACACTAACATTAACACACCAGAACTAACACACAAGCACTAACATACCAGCACGAACACACAAGCACTAACACACCAGAACTAACACACAAGCACTAACACACCAGAACTAACACACAAGCACTAACATACCAGCACTAACACACAAGCAGTAACACACTAACATTAACACACCAGAACTAACACACCAGCACTAACACACCAGACCTAACACACAAGCACTAACACACCAGAACTAACACACCAGAACTAACACACAAGCACTAACACACCAGAACTAACACACCAGAACTAACACACAAGCACTAACACACCAGAACTAACACACCAGAACTAACACACCAGAACTAACACACCAGCACTAACACACCAGAACTAACACACAAGCACTAACACACCATAACTAACACACAAGCACTAACACACCAGCACTAACACACCAGAACTAACACACAAGAACTAACACACCAGCACTAACACACCAGCACTAACACACCAGCACTAACACACCAGCACTAACACACCAGAACTAACACACCAGAACTAACACACAAGCACTAACACACCAGAACTAACACACAAGCACTAACACACCAGCACTAACACACCAGAACTAACACACAAGCACTAACACACCAGCACTAACACACCAGCACTAACACACCAGCACTAACACACCAGCACTAACACACCAGCACTAACACACCAGCACTAACACACCAGCACTAACACACCAGCACTAACACACCAGCACTAACACACCAGCACTAACACACCAGCACTAACACACCAGCACTAACACACCAGCACTAACACACCAGCACTAACACACCAGCACTAACACACCAGCACTAACACACCACCAGTAACACACAATCACTAACACACAAGCAGTAACACACAATCACTAACACACAAGCACTAACAATCACTAACACACAAGCCGTAACACACAATCACAAACACACAAGCAGTAACACACCATCACTAACACACCAGCACTAACACACCAAGAGTTAGGAATTAATTCAGATTAATGGCATTATATCACCAAATGCAATTCATTAAATGCTCTTCTACTTGTGTGTTCCTCGGTTTCCCTAACATGCTTTTCTTATTTCTTATATTATACATCTTAATAAACTATTTGTATCCGTCATAATCTTATTATTCTTAGTAATGATGCTGTAATAGCAATGAATGACGCCAACTCGTCTACATTCGGCGTTAGGGCTGATCTTTATTCTACATTCTACACTCTTTTTATACCTCACATGCATGGTCAACTTTTCCACGCCTTTAAGTTAAAACATTCATGAATAAAAAGGCAAGTCATCACGTCCAGTCATACCACATAACAACAACACAGGCCAATCAGGTCACAAAGTTTACTCACCACTCACAATAATAATCTCAGTCATACGTACTACCACTAATGCATAAATTCTTTAACTTCCTGTAATCTTTTGAATAGCCCACAGAAAACCCAACTTCCGGCAATAACATTGCCTACCTGGCAAACTCCAAACACTTCAGTTTTTTAAACTGTTTTCTAATTCTTTTTGTTGATCCTTTGGTCCTGTCTGCCTTAGAAGGCTCAAGGCCAACTCATTCTCATTTTATTCTCCTAAATTGGTCTTTTTCAAGCTTCCACGTACCTTCTTCTCCTATTTCATTCACAAAGCCTGAACGCAGTCCTTCATTTTATTATCCAAATGAAACCTAGGTGTTTGATCGTGTGAACTCTGGTGACTAAATGGGGTTCTCTGCATCGTTGCCGACTTTGGTCACATCGTTAATTTCACTGAAAGTTATCTCAAGCCTATTTTGTCACCTTGAGTTAAGTTACTTGAAAAGGTGGAAACAAAAATCCAGTTGAAGCTGAGTACAAAAGTCCAAAGTGTAACATAAAAGTATTCCAATATCAGAGTTGTTGTTTTTTTTTTCTTTTAAGTCAAACTTATGCCTATGCCTCTCACAAAAGACTTTAAGTCTAAATTTTTCATATGCCTCTCACAGCAGACTAAAAGTCTAATGTATATCTAGGCCTCTCACAGCAGACAAAGTCTAATGTATATCTAGGCCTCTCACAGCAGACAAAGTCTATTGTATATCTAGGCCTCTCACAGCTTTTCGGCACATAATAACCATATGGGATTAATCAAATAAACTCCTACTGATGATCCTCAATTTCTCGGTATTTCTCTTCTATTTGCTTATATTTTACATATCTCCAAAGTATGTTTGTCCGTTAAAATCTAATTTTTTACCGTAAAAATACTTTAATTCTTTTACTTCCTGTAATCTTAGTTTTAAACAAATCTAACTTCCAGCAATAATATTAATGGCGACCACTTTATGTTGTTGCTTTTTTTTTAAAAAAAAGTTTCTGTTACTTGTCGTATTTTCATTTGTCCCGTCTGCCGAGGAATGCTCGAAGCCGAAACTTTCTTCTCTTATTTTCCTGTGTTTGGATTCAAGCTTCCACATAAGTTGTTCTACTATTTCCTTCACAGCAGTCTGTAGCTAGACTGCTGGTATTCAGTTTTGACATACTCACTGACGTACCACCGCTGAAAAGGTTTAGAATACTAACCAAAGGGTACTAAGCTATATACCGCTTAGAACATACGGTAGATAGTTCCTGTCTGTTCACACAGAGGATATGGGTGTATTGATTTAAGAATAGAAATGTCAGGCAAATTGGACTTCTTGATCCCCCGTTTCCTCCCAACCCCCACCAACTTCATAACCCGATTCAAAATAAGCCCATATCTGAGAGACTACAATGGCTTCACCTCATTCCAGTCGACGGTAACAGCTATTTGAATCTGATCAATTATCGATAACTCTGACAGTGTCGCGAGGGAAAGCCAAGCTCTGTTAACTTTGATTTATGCTTGTTACACAAGTCATCTAAAAAAAACAAGCGTTTATTTTTTAAAAGCTATTCATGCAATCTAAATACGTACAAGAATAGTCTTATAGAATAATGATCATTCGGTGATAGACTTTTATTACTGTAACGCACCGTCGTGTGGACTTTCAAAATTTAACACGTTTTAAGATTGGGCTCGTTCAAATGAATATAGGTAAGACAGAATTGAAAATAAAAACTGATAGGATTCTTTAGAACTAATAGAACCTATTCGATCGTAAACAACCTTTTCTCAATTTAGGGAGGGGTGGGTTAAATGGAGTGGCACAACACAATGAATCGGTGGCGTCAACATCAAAACACAAAATGGGGAGAGAGCTGGTGGCACGCGTTTGCCCTACTGTGAAGTAAAGCAAAATTAGTTCGAGAAAAAGGATAAACTATAACATACTTGTAGATATAGAATCATATTGATTTTCAATGTCAGCCTGCTGGTGTATTCTTAGGCTGTAACATTCAAGTTGTGTGTGATTGGATACATGTGTGGACATCTAGCTACCGAGTTGAGATTTCTTAGGCTGTAACATTCAAAGGTGTGTGTGACTGGATACATGTGTGGACATCTAGCTACCGAGTTGGGGTATGTCGCAACGCATACATGTGTGGACATCTAGCTACCGAGTTGGGGTATGTCGCAGCGAATACATGTGTGGACATCTAGCTACCGAGTTGGGGTATATCACAGCGAATACATGTGTGGACATCTAGCTACCGAGTCGGGGTATGTCACAGCGAATACATGTGTGGACATCTAGCTACCGAGTTGGGGTATGTCGCAGCGAATACATATGTGGACATCTAGCTACCGAGTTGGGGTATATCACAGCGAATACATGTGTGGACATCTAGCTACCGAGTTGGGGTATGTCGCAGCGAATACATGTGTGGACATCTAGCTACCGAATTGGGGTATGTCACAGCGAATACATGTGTGGACATCTAGCTACCGAGTTGGGGTATGTCGCAGCGAATACATGTGTGGACATCTAGCTACCGAATTGGGGTATGTCGCAGCGACTGTGATAAGCCGGACGATGACATTTCCTTTAACAGGAAACATTTTGCACCTTCAGCTTGCTGGTACATTCGTTGTCATGTTCGCACTATTTGTTCAGCTTGCTGGTACATTCGTTGTCATGTTCGCACTTTTTGTTCAGCTTGCTTGTACATTCGTTGTCATGTTCGCACTATTTGTTCAGCTTGCTGGTACATGCGTTGTCATGTTTGCACTATTTGTTCAGCTTGCTGGTACATTCGTTGTCATGTTCGCACTATTTGTTCAGCTTGCTGGTACATTCGTTGTCATGTTCGTACTATTTGGCGTAATGTTTTTCATGCTATACTTTCCCATAACAAAGCAATGCTTCCAGTGTAATCAGCTGATTGGAAAACACCAATAATGTCATAGAACATCAATGCTAAAGGTGTTATCAGCAGATTGGAACACATCAAAAAAGTCATAGCACAGCAATGGTTCCAGTGTAACTAGCTGATTGGAGTACACCAATAATGTCATAACACAGCAATGCTGTCAGTTTAACTAGCTGAATTGGAACATACCAAGAATGTAACCAGCTGATTGGAGTACACCAATAATGTTATAATACAGCACTGCCGTCAGTGTAACTAGCTGAATTGGAGTACACCAATAATGTCATAGCACAGCACTGCTGTCAGTGTAACTAGCTGAATTGGAACATACCAAGAATGTAACCAGATGATTGGAGTACACCAATTATGTCATAACACAGCACAGCTGTCAGTGTAACTAGCTGAATTGGAACATACCAAAAATGTAACCAGCTGCTTGGAGTATACCGATAATGTCATAACACAGCACTGCTGTCACTGTAACTAGCTGAATTGGAGTACACCAATAATGTCATAACACATCACTGCTTTCAGTGTAACTAGCTGACTTGGAACATACCAAGAATGTAACCAGCTGTTTGGATTACACCAATAATGTCATAGCACAGCACTGCTGTCAGTGTAATCAGCTGATTGGAGTACTACAATAATGTCATAGCACAGCACTGCTGTCAGTGTAACTAGCTGAATTGGAACATACTAAGAATATAACCAGCTGATTGGAGTAGACCAATAATGTCATAACACAGCACTGCTGTCAGTGTAACTAGCTGAATTGGAACATACTAAGAATATAACCAGCTGATTGGAGTACACCAATAATGTCATAACACAGCACTGCTGTCAGTGTAACTAGCTGAATTGGAACCTACTAAGAATATAACCAGCTGATTGGAGTACACTAATGATGTCATAACACAGCACTGCTGTCAGTGTAACTAGCTGAATTGGAACATACTAAGAATATAACCAGCTGATTGGAACACCAATGATGTCATAACACAGCACTGCTGTCAGTGTAACTAGCTGAATTGGAACATACTAAGAATGTAACCAGCTGATTGGAGTACACCAATAATGTCATAACACAGCACTGCTGTCAGTGTAAGTGGCTGAATTTTAACATACTAAGAATATAACCAGCTGATTGGAGTACACCAATGATGTCATTACACAGCACTGCTGTCAGTGTAACCAGCTGAATTGGTGTACACCAAAGTTGTAGTAACAAGCAGGACACATCTTTAGTAAGTGAACTGTTTATTAAAGCACACATGTATTATAAATGTCATCAATATTAGACAGCTGACAGCTGCGCAGCTCATTTATTTGACATTAAATTGGTTGTTTACAATAGCTGACAAGATCAAGGAAGGATCGCTGAAATCAATTATTGACAAGGCCATGCAAGGGTTGCTGAAATCATTATTTGACAAGGTCAAGGGATGGTCACACAAATCATTGTTTTACAAAAATAAATTTTTGTGGGACAAGTGCCAGAAAAATAAATTTGAAATTAAAATCACGCGTTAGGAATAGCTATTCCTGGTTATTCCTGGTTTTTCCTTGTTATTTGGCGTTGCTATTCTTGAACTTGAGGAGCTTTGAGAACAGTAGAAATAATGAAAGACATTGATCTAGGAACCAGCATTACTTCTTTAAGAAACTTCTTTTATTTTTACTTTATGTCGCCTCCGTCCAAAAAATTAGTAAATAAATTGTAAGACTCTATTTTAAGATTATATTGTAAGCCTCTATTGTAAGACTCTTTTGTAAGACTCTGTTGTAATTCTATTCTATGCTCTTTTTTAAGACTATTGTAAGACTCTTTTGTATGACTATTGTAAGCCTCTAATGTAAGACTCTATTGTCAGACTATTGTAAGAATCTATATGGCACGAAAGCCATCAGTTCTAAAAATTTTCAATTGGGTTTTCTCTGGGCTAAGAGGTTACTCGGTACTCAAAGTTCAACCTTCTTCCCTGGCTTTCTAGTCCTCAATCTAATCATACGGTGATGCGACCATAGATTCTGGTTGTACGGTGCTCCAAGCTGAGATTCTGTGTTCTCCCGGCGTGGCATTTCGTACTTCCTTCCTCGCTAGTCCAAGTAAGTCATTTAACCTAAACCATCAGTCAGACATTTAGCCTAAGCCATCGGTCAGACATTTAACCTAAGCCATCGGTCAGACATTTAACCTAAGCCATCAGTCAGGCATTTAACCTAAGCCATCGCTCAGACATTTAAAATTAAGCCATCGGTCAGACACATGAGCCATCGGTCAGACATTATAACTCAGCCATCGGTCAGACATTAAAACTAAGTCATCGGTAGGCGCTATCAACAAACCATGTAGTATTCTAGTGCTACATTTCAAGGACCAAAATTTGCGTAATGAGCATAACGTTGTCAGTTGGACAGCTGATTTTGTAAGATGTGGTTAAAAAGACAGATTGTCATCTAATTTTGTAGGGCTTGGTTGATGAAAAAGATTTTCAGCTGATTTTGTAAGGAGTGGATGAATAGACAGAACCTCAGCTGATTCTGTAAGCCGGGATTGAAGAGATAGATTTCCAACTGATATTCTACGGTGCTTTATGCGCGATAGGTTGAGAAAATAATTCGCAAGGTGACATTACAATTGAATCTATAATTAGCGAAGAGACTTTGTAAGCTATTTATGCACAACAATTTCTGCATCACATCCTTAAAATGAAAGAATATCATATTTCTCTTTTTCCTTGACAAAGGAACCTATCAGACAGAACGTTGGTAATTAATGAACTTAAAAAAGGCCTATTCTTTCATCTTACTTGATCGCAAACATTGAAGCAAAGAAAACTGTGCTCCAGAATTAAATAGTTCCACGTTTCGATTACAAAAAAAAAAAAAAATCCTTTTAGAACGTGTCAAAAGACTTATAAATGAAATATTACAACAGTTTGAGGTCATGAGCCCACCTCACAAACAAAATATTGAAATCTGACCAAAATAGACGTCCCTAACATTGTGACAACATCAGTAAAGATTGGTGGTGACACTTACTATTTTTTTTTCTACCCTGAAATGGCCAGGAGCCAATGTTGAACTTTACCGAGGAACTCTCCATTCACAACCGTTGGCTAGCCATACGGATATTTGTACTCTTAAGAAATATCTGCTACATCACGTGACCTGTTGACTCGCAACTGCTCAGAGGAAACTAAATTCGTAGGTTCTGAAACCTAACTTTAAAATAGCTAGTAAAAAAAAATATATGAAACCAAAAATGAGGTCGAAAAACCATACACGAATGTCTCTTAGTTGATAGTTGGCATGGACCTAACTTAAAGATATCTCATCACTTAATACTATCATTTTAAAGCCTTTATTTTCTCAACATAACTATATTCAATATATCCACACTATTCAAATCAATTGATTATATCATACTATTGACATCACAAAATAATTTTAAATTTACCCTACACATACAAATCAAGAAAACAATGATTGTATTTATTTCTCCACTTAATCTAGGAACCCATGCTTGTATCCATATCTCTACTCAATCAAGAAACCTAATATTCTATCCATATCTCCACTCAAATAAGAACCCAATGATTATATCCATATCTCTACTTACTCAAGAAACCAACTCTTGTATTCATATAATATCCAATCAATCAAGAAACCAATGCTTGTATCCATACATCCAATCAATCAAGAAACCAATGATTGTATCCATATATCCACTCAATCAAAAAACCAATACTTGTATCTGTAACAGACTATGTTTTCACAAGAAAACAGAGAGGTAGCGTGAGTGAACAGTGAATTGTGTTGACCATGTTTTTCCACGAGGAGAGACAATCAATGGATTGTATTTTTGAGAAAAAATGTGAGCTCCACGTTTTTGGAGAGTAAAATTATGTTTTTGTCAGAGCGGTTGTTTTCCACGCTTTGCGGGTAATAAAGTATGAGTTGACTGATATAGTCAGAGCTGAGCGCATAGCAGTAGAGAACAGTAGAGCTGGGAGAGCTGTGTGATTAGACGGTTGAGCTGAGTTGTAGTAGGGTGAGGACGTGTCTTTCTGAATGATGGAATACTATAATATATACATGTGAAATTATTTACATTCATGCAAGGATTACTTTTATTATCAGTGTCAAGTGTGATTCAATAAATTACTGTAAGTTTTAACCAGAATTGAGTATTCTTCTTTGCGTGCCTGGATAATAAGTGGAAGAATGAAGAAGTCTTAGTCGGCATCCTGAAGTATTAACATAAGTAACCATACTACTGACATAACCCACAGCATAAGAAATAAGATCCCACGCCATGTCAGAGTATATGTGTTACAAATGGTGTCAGAAGTGTCAGAACAACGATGTGTTACAGAACATTGAGTAACAACGATATATTTTAACATTAGTGCGGAAGGATACATCGAACGTCATTACGTCCGTGTATCAATCAAGCCTGAGGAGAGTCCACTACACACAGAGCTAGCCGACAATTTAAGTCAGTCACGGGAGTCAAAAGTTCAGGGTTCAAGCATCTAACTGGTACACTGCTTCAATTATATAACAACAGTGGAGTGAATATTCTCGTGGAAGAAACAGCAAGAAATCTATTTTACAGTTATTAGTCAACGAAAGAGATGATCCACTACACAAGACCAACAGAAGTCTGACGTCATTACAGATGGGATGTTTGTATCAAGACATCGAAAGTAAGATTTCCCCAGCATAATCTTTACTTTATATAAGCTGCACATAGCCTAGTGCGCAATTCAAGTCACGTAATTCTTCAAGTAATTCCTCAATTACTCACAAGTTCAACAGAATCGGAGAGAAAGTAGACAATTTTCAATTATTGGATTATCACAATTACACTATTACGCAAGGTACTTACATTGGATTATTGCAGCAATTTGTGGTGTAACTTTTCTCATTGGATTATTTACAGAAGTAAACTACTACATAGGATTATCTACTACATAGAAGGATTATCTACTACATAGGATTATCGACTACACAGAAATCATAGCGTCACAGAGGAGCAGAGGTGACCAACTACAGATTTCTTTTGGAAACTTGGTATTTATTTATATTATGTGTTATGTATTATATATAATTTAAGACTTTAAAAATCTACTTATATCATACTTAATTAGATTAAGTAATTTTTTTACTTTTTCTGTATATTATAAGTTTAATTTTAGAGTATACTTTAGGGATATCCACGGTGTTATCTTTCCTAGGGAAGTTTTTTTATTAAAACAGTAAAGGTTTCTTCTGGCCCTATTTATAACACTGTAGGATAATTTTATGTTAGTTGTGAAGTCTAGTTTGTACATTGTCATAACTGTTGTTTTTTAGTATATCTTGTCAGATTTGTTCTATTTGTCTTGTCATTGTCATACATATTGTCAACCTACTGTCATATTTTCTACTATCTTGTTGTCCATAAACTACACAGTACTTTTGTATTTGTTGTCTCATTCGTATTCATGTAAACGTCTACATATCTGTATTTATGTTGTGAAGTAGACAATTTAATTATTTTTAAATTTTTCTTACATTTAATTAATTATTAACTTGCATTGTGAATTCATTCATGAACATGTAAATATTATGTAATATTGTGAACTATTTTAATTGATAACTCAATAAGAAATAACTGACATACTTATACATACCAATATATTATTTTAGTTACTCAAAAACATACTAATTCAAAATGGCAGAGTACTTAGAACTATTAGATGTAGCTGAAAAGCTTGGCATAAGACAGGAGAATTTAGCGGACTTCGTAACTAGGGAGATGGACAAAATACGGAACAAACGGGAAAGAGACAAGGAGAGAGATAGTCAAAGACAGAAAGAAGACAAAGACAGACAAGACAAAGACAAAGACCGAGAAGATAGACTGTTAGAGAGAAGTGACCTTAAACAAATAGAAGAACTAAAATTAAAAGGACAAAAAGAAATAGATGAACTAAATCTAAAAGGACAAAAGGAAATAGAAGAGCTAAAACTAGAAAGAGCTAGAATAGAATCAGGACAGCATACACCATCAACAAGCAATAGAGAAATCAATAGCACATACAAACCTAAATTTAGGGAATTTAATGAACATAAAGAGGAAATTATTAGTTATTTGTCACAATTTTAGGGCATCTGTCAATCTTACAATTATAGGGAAGAGACTTGGGCAAATATTTTATTGAGTAGATTATCAGGAAAAAGCCTAAGTATCATTAATTAACTTAGTGAAGAACAAAAGAATAATTATACCTATATAAAGAAAGTTTTGTTAAAGTTTTATGGAAACACAGAAGACATTTACAGAAAAAATTTCCATAACATAAGATTAGAGAGAGAAATAGACCCCAACACCACTATATTCAATATTAGAGACAATCTTGTCAAATGGCTTGAACTCACTGAAATTGACCTAAATGATCCCAAAGCATTACTAGATATGTTTATTATAGACAAAATATTAAGAAATTCATCAGTCTCTTTATTTTCATTCCTTAAAGAGAGAAAAATTAAAAATGAGCGTGAGTTAGTTGACTCAATCACAACATTTAAAGATGCTCACCCCAATGAAGAGCTAGATATAAGAAATAGTACACTAGCCTCCATTAGAAACATACCCAGTGATAGGGACACACAAAAACAAAACACATATCAAAACAGAAGATACCAAAGCCTACCTGCCAGATGGCAAAACAATAAATTTCAGAAAACCTATCAAAACAATTACCAGACACCATATACTAATTACTCAAACAACAACAAATGTTTCTACTGTGGCATTCCTGGTCACAAGAAATATGAGTGTAGGAAATTACATAGAGATTTAGGACATTCACAACAATACTATCAGAGAACATCACCCAACAGTAGTCCAATTAGATACAACAGTACAAATAGAGGTAGACAACAAGATAGAAACCAACCCAGTGATCACCAGAGACACAATACCAATCACAATACACCGGATGAAACATCAGCTAGTGTTTATCACACTGATGGAACACTTAAATTCTCACCAGCAAGTGTTAATAACAGAGTAGTTCAATGTCTCAGAGACACTGGTTGTACCACAATAGTTGTAGACAGAAAATTAGTTAATGACAACTACTACACAAATGAAAAAGCAATAGTTATCCTAACCAACAATAATAGAATAGAATGTAGAAAAGCTAGAATCAAAGTTGATTGTCCATGGATCACAGGATCTGTAACAGCTGTTGTAATGGATAATCCAGTTTGTCCATTAATTATTGGCAATATAAAAGAACTAGGCAATAACAGTAAGTATCTTATAACAGAAGGGATAAGAGGAAAACACTTAAACATTAATCCAATACATAGTATAACAAGACAACATAACAAAGGAATTCTTAATAAAACATATACAGAACAAAAATCAGAGAGGGCAAAACACATTTTTAGACTAAATTCAAGTAATATTCATCAACAATATAGACAGGCTGAAAAATTCAAAAATGAAATCAAAGACAGAGAAAACAAGTTTCAAGAAGAACATTACACAACTGCAAATAACAATTATATGGAAAGAGATAGACAAAGAGATAACAGATCACAATTGTCATTTTCTTCAGTGCGGAGAATTACTTAACATTCCATTTTAGCTAACCTAGCATAACACTTTCTGCTAAATTAATTATTAGCTGTCAAGAGCAACATTTTTTCAAATATGGTAATTGTCAATACAGAACTATTTTATAAAGTGTTTACATTATAAATAAAGGTAGACACATACATTCAATCAGTTTTTTTGAAAATACCCTTGTACATATCAATTTTGTAAAAGGATAGCAGATTTTAACCAATTGTAAATTTTCTAGTTCAATATTTAAGGTTGTTACATTAATTTCGCAGTGTTTATTAATCATTAAGATGTCAATGTCACTGCACATTATCATACAGTAAGAATTTTAAGAGGTTGTCATTAATGATTTTGTATTTTTTGTCAAAATAAATTGTGCACTGTTATGTGTGATATTAACAGTCCCTTTGACTGTATTTCATAATGATGAAATGTTAGTGTTTATACACTTGTTTGATACATGGATGTGGTATTGAAATTTTCTAAGGGACATTATCATTATTCCAAAATGTATTTTTTGCCAAAAATTTTGTTGCACAAAATTTTTTCAGATGGGTGGGGCATGTAACAGACTATGTTTTCACAAGAAAACAGAGAGGTAACGTGAGTGAACAGTGAATTGTGTTGACCATGTTTTTCCACGAGGAGAGACAATCAATGGATTGTATTTTTGAGAACAAATGTGAGCTCCACGTTTTTGGAGAGTAAAATTATGTTTTTGTCAGAGCGGTTGTTTTCCACGCTTTGCGGGTAATAAAGTATGAGTTGACTGATATAGTCAGAGCTGAGCGCAGAGCAGTAGAGAACAGTAGAGCTAGGAGAGCTGTGTGATTAGACAGTTGAGCTGAGTTGTAGTAGGGTGAGGACGTGTCTTTCTGAATGATGGAATACTATAATATATACATGTGAAATTATTTACATTCATGCAAGGATTACTATTATTATCAGTGTCAAGTGTGATTCAATAAAGTACTGTAAGTTTTAACCAGAATTGAGTATTCTTCTTTGCGTGCCTGGATAATAAGTGGAAGAATGAAGAAGTCTTAGTCGGCATCCTGAAGTATTAACATAAGTAACCATACTACTGACATAACCCACAGCATAAGAAATAAGATCCCACGCCATGTCAGAGTATATGTGTTACAGTATCCATATCTCCACTCAATCAAGAAATCAAAGCTTGCATCACTCGAAAAACTAGTTTCAAATTTCTTTTTGAACGCATCATTTTTTGTATTAATCTATAATATCGTGCGTTCAAGAAGAAATTTGATGAAAAATTTAACGTGAACTGAAGAAAAAAAAAGATTCGCTCGAATTTCCATCGATCAATTTTCCGTCGACGAAATTTCTTTCAAACAAATTACCGGTGCAAAGAAAAACGATACCGAAGAAAGTTATGTCAAAAATATTCACTTTAATCATTTATATTACAAATACAAAATCAAATGGATAGAAATAAATTGTGAAAACTTTATCGACTTACTTCCCCATAAGTGGAAAAGGAGAATCCTTGAAAAATAAAACTGTTTATACACACACACAAATAATACAATTTGTACAGACTCCTGTTAATGTCTGGTGTTTGGGAAAATTAGCAAAAAATCTTTCCTATATCGGTTTGGGAAAGCTGCCTTCTTTATTTATAGGGAGAATGTTGGAACCCTTCAGAAAAGAAATGCTAGAAGCCTGATGGCATTCTTTAGAACAAATTGTGACGTGTTCGATCGTAGCCACACTTCTGCCAATCAAGGGAGGGGTGGGGGTTGGTAAAAAAGAAATGTCGCTACACCATTAATCGGTGACGTCATTATAAAAACAAAACAAAATGGTTGGGGCGCGGGGGGGGGGTGGAGGTGGGGTGTGTGATGATTTAAGGGTGAATGCCACGGCTTTTGATGAATAAAACTGGGGTAACATACGGGCAATAACAGTATCCAATCCAGACTCATGTATCCAACTCAAATTATGGTAGCTAATTCATAGCCTTGATATCAATCCATACTCTTATATCCAATCCAACTTCTGGTATCGATTCCAGGCCCTTGGTATCCGACCCAACTTCTGGTATCGAATCCAGGCCTTTGGTATCCGACCCAAACTCCCAGTATCCGATTCAGCCTCAAGCTGAAGTTTTTGACAATCTCGCCAATGACGAAACGTCTGCTTTATTCAATACTGTGGAACATCTTTCCTATTTTTAATGCGACCCCTTCATTACGATTTTAAGAACCCTTACACCTCTGACTTAGCCAGAACCCTTCTCGTCGACTCTTCTCAAACCTTCCTCACTGACTACTCACTCCCATTTTACTGCGACTAAACGTGACCCCTACACATCGACGCCTGATGGACCCCTTCAGATATTTTACACAGGAAAAAAAAATCTTGTTTGTCTTGCACTCACGGCACGAGAGGTCAACAGCCGAGTCCTAACGACCTTTAACAGACCCTGGCCCCGATCTCAGCCAGGGAACACTTCACACACGAGGACTAGATAAAACTGGGGATAATGATCTGAGGTCTGGCTTATCGTTGAGTCTGTACATTGATGCCTTTTTGTTGAGACTTGGCTTGTCTTGTTATAGAGGTGGTTAAAAAAATCTGAGAGTCTCATCCCAGGTCTTGTTGGTCATGGGGAAGTTAAAGCCGTAGAAAAATGCTTTTAGTGTGATTACTATCTAGCTCAACCTTCCCAATGCCGCGACTTTTTAATACAGTTCCTCATGCTGTGGTGACCCCAAACATAAAATTATTTTCATTGCTACTTCATAAATATGTGTTTTCCGATCTTCTTAGGCGGCCCTTGTGTAAGGGTCGTTCGACCCCCAAAGGGGTTGTGACCCACTTGTTGAGAACCGCTGATCTCGATAAATGATCAGAGTCGAAATCTAAATTTGATCATCCCTTCAAATGACACCCCTGTAGTGACGCAAGTTTGGTCAACATTTCAAAAGTCCCATCATTTAATTTCATCCAAAACCAGCATCCATATGGATATGTTCCCTTCCAATTACATAATTTTTTTTTTTGGTTTAAATTTTGAAGTTTCACTATTTTGTTTGTTACAGTCTAATCATTATAAAGTAAATGTCATACCATCACATTACTGGACTTACTTTATGTCATGTCTCGCTATCACAGTATGTGTCTTACTACAAGTCTCTGTTCGACTCCGATAGTCTCGGTGTAGCAACCTTGGGACAGCGTACCGAAGAGTTTGCATTTTGTCATGGTTTCACTCTAAGCCCTGTAGAAATTATTTTGTTCCCTGGATGCTAGATAGACCAGTAGATTGTGTTAACATCTGATCTACGTTTGTCTCAAACTCCATTTTCGATTAAACTGAACTCCAACTTTTGGGTGTGCAGAATGTCTTAAACTTTTTTGGGAGCGTGCGTGAAAGTATGACGCTTCTGTAGAACTGATTAAACTGTCCCCCAGCAACTGTGAACCTACTAACCAATGATCAGATGGAAGTAATATTCTAAAACTTAATGTCGGTAATAAGCTCGTGAATATAATAGCTATTCCCCTCCCTTAACCATTTTTTTTTCTAGCTATTTTAGAAAAATCAAAGAAGGAATTGTTTTTCTTTTACCAGTTAACTCCATGTGGCCATTCAGATCTTGCGTGAGCTTAATAATTGGGGGCGCAGCATCTATAAATGACGCTCGGGGTGAATTCTTAAAATTGTGTTCTTACATCAGCAAAAGTGGCGGGTTCGGGCAGTTGCCCCCTTTGGATTCGGGTGCGCCACTGGCTATAGACCCCGGGCTCAACCACAACAATCATTACCATCATTGTGTACTTTAAAAGAAATAAGTTCGACAAATGCTGTCCCACGGAGCTCATAAATGAAGTCTGGCACAGTCTGCGTTCATGTCACGAGTTGCAGGTAACCGAACAGACTATTTTCTCTGATAATATGAGACTGTCCACATAACATAAGACTGTCCACATAACATGAGACTATCCACATAACATAAGACTGTCCACATAACATGAGACTATCCACATAACATAAGACTGTCCACATAACATGAGACTATCCACATAACATAAAGACTGTCCACAGAACATGAGACTATCCACATAACATAAGACTGTCCACCTAAGAAGAGATTGTCCACATAATATAAAACTGTCAATATAACATAAAACTGTCTATATAACATGAGACTGTCCACATAACTTGAGACTGGCCACCTAACATGAGCCTATCCACCTAGCATGAGACTGTCCACCTAACATGAGACTTGCCACCTAACATGAGACTGGCCAGCTAACCTGAGACAGGCCACCTAACATGAGACTGGCCACTTAACATGAGACTGCCCAACAAATATGAGACTGTCTCCACTTTGACACACTGAGTTTCTGTTAAACATGACTATGTCCTGACCTTCACTTTCCTCCACCCCAAACCTCAGTGGGGAGGGGGGACCACTTGTAGTAGTTTACTGATGGCTTAGTGAGGAAATTGAAAGGTGGGGCCGGCAGAAGTCTCAGCCCCGTTGTGGACTGGGAGAATATGATTGGATTTAGTTAGGCGGAGGGGGGTAATCATTACTGATACGAAGATGTAGGTCATAGCACTCACGGCCTTGACCTTATTATAAGGGTAAACGGACATTAAACTTCAAATGTGTGAAATATTGGAGTGGTAATATGTTGTTGAGATTAGAGATTGTGGGTGTATGATTGTGGGTGTGTGTGCTTGTGGGTGTGTGCTTGTGGGTGTGTGTGCTTGTGGGTGTGTGCTTGTGGGTGTGTGCTTGTGGGTGTGTGCTTGTGGGTGTGTGCTTGTGGGTGTGCTTGTAGGAGATGATATCTATTTAAAGTTAATATAGTAGTTGGAATGCTCATTAAGTAGTTGGAATGCTCATTAAGTAGTTGGAAATCTCATTAAGTAGTTGAAATGCTCATCAAGTAGTTGGAATGCTCAAAAAATAGTTTGGACGTTTATATAGCAGTTCGAATGTTCATAGAGTAGTTTTAGTGTTCATATAGTAGTGAAATGTTCATATATTAGTTGGAATGTTCATATGGGTAGTTGGAATATTCTAATAGTACTTCTATAGTAGTTTGAATGGTCTATCATGTTACCATAAAATATACGTCACCAAGTAAATGACGCAAAGAGCGTTCATTAACTGCTAATCACTCTCTAAGAGCACACCGTGCACAATTAACACAATTATCCGGTGCGCAACAATCATTAGTGAACTCTCATACTCGACAGCTGAGATTGCACAAAATTAAGCAACGTCACAATTATCTCCACATCTAATCTGCATTTGCCCATAACATGTTCATACTTTCAAATCACATCGTTATTATTGCTACTATCTACAGACAACCCCACTGACAACCTGACAACCTTAAAAACCTCTCACTTGGAACCCTTATTTCAACATGTTTCCAGGCCTAGAGCACTCTGACGACATGTCTCATCTTTACAAGCACTTGCAACATCAGCTCCAAGCCTGCCTAACAGTTCGTGCTCTCTTGCGGCCTACTAGTCAGCTCTCATGCCCAGCTGAAACATACTTTTCTGCTCACTTCTATCCCCTAATATGTATTAACTTTTACTTTTTTGTGTTGTTGCAAAATTCTAAAAAAAAATGGGCAACTGATTCAGTAAGCGGATTTAGGTTTTAACAATCTATTCATTGATTATTATATTAGATCACTCTGCAACTTTTGCTATTGAATAATTTATTCAGCTCACCGATATCAAATTCATTAACCCATGCTTTCCTCCATTCACTTTCTTTACTCTCTACTGTAACCCATGCTTATCTCCTTACACATCCTTTACTCTATTTTATCCTATGCTTTCCGCCTATCACTTTCTTTACTCTCTACTGTAACCAATGCTTTCCGCCTATCACTTTCTTTACTCTCTACTGTAACCCATGCTTATCTCCTTACACATCCTTTACTCTATTTTATCCCATGCTTTCCGCCTATCACTTTCTTTACTCTCTACTGTAACCCATGCTTTCCGCCAAACGCACACATTATTCTCTACTTTAACCCATGATTTCCTCCTAACAGATCCATTACAGCATCCTTTAACCCATGCATTCCTGCTAACACATCCATTACTCTCTCTATCGCTCCCTTTTCTCAGAAGCCACTTCCCTGTTATCCCCACCCCACCCAAAAATCTAACAAACATGTCCTAGACTGAATCCTTCCTACCACAACTTCTTTCCCCACCAGACTTAAGCGTTTCTATCCCCGGCAATTTTCGGCCATTTTCTGAGAGCAGCAACTTATCACGATGTTATGCTTTCCTTCCTTCTGGTAACCGCTTACTTCCTGTAAGCCCCACTTGATTACTATCATCTTCAATTAACAATTAGACTTCACTTGTCTAAAAGATTTCCCTCTCTTTTTAGTACTCTGTATGAAACTTGGTCATATTTTCCAATTAGAATTGGAAATTATTTCTAAAATCTATGTCGGTTTTTCATTGTGAAAAATATACGAACTTTATTCTCCACTTACTTGTATTTTTTTTTTTTAACAGGGGTCCCATTTCCCTTTTTTTTCTTTCTCTTTTTTTTTTTTTTGTTTCTTCTTTTCAGGTTTTCTTGCACAAGAGATTGTACCAAACAGAGATTTTTTTTTTTTTTTTTTTTTTTTGGTGTTTTTTTTCTTTTTTTTTTTTTTTTTTTTTTTTTTTTTTTTGCATCTTCTGATCAGGTTGTCATGCACAAGAGATTGTACCAAACAGAGATTTACCAAACACGAGATTGTAGGGACTGATCACATTGTCATAAACGATTTTGTATGGACAGATCACGTTGCCATACATGATGGTGTAGGGACTGATCACGTTGCCCTACATGATATTGTAGGGACTGATCACGTTGCCATACATGATGGTGTAGGGACTAATCACGTTGCCATAAACGAGATTTTAGGGACTGTCACGTTGCCATAAACGAGATTGTAGGGACTTATCACATTGTCACACAAAATAGTATAGGGACTTTGGTCCTTTACCAAGACACTAGGCTTGACGTTGATCACGTCATCAGACATTATTGATGAAAACTAATTCAAAAGTAAATGCCTGTAATGAAATAGTTCTAAAATAAATATAACAAGCATTTTTCTAATCTACTATTTTCTTGCATTGATACAACTTTTCATGTCGGTCATCTGCATATTTTTTAAAAAGAAGACCTAGTACAGTGGTCGTCACCAATATCTCCATAACTAAGGAGCATAGTGCAGTGGTAGTCACCAATACTTCCGGAGCTAATCAGTATAGTGTAGTGGCCGTCATCAACATCTCCGGAGCTAATCAGCTTAGTGCAGCGGTCGCCACCAATATGTCAGGAGCTAATCACCATAGTGTGGTGGCAGTCTTCGAATGCTCGGAGCCGCACGTAGTTCTTTGAAGGCGCAGGTGCGGCTCTCCTTTTTACTTACCAAAAATGACATTTGAATACTCCGCCACTGCCCCGCGGCTCCCCAAATGTTTTCTTAGCAGATATAATTCATTTTTAAAAGTTTGCTGAGACTAGGTATAACACGTAATAAAATATGCATGTTTCAATAATTATTCAATATAATACTTAAAGAAATCTGTACCATATCTTATTTAATGCTCTGTCCCATCTTGAGGTGTTGCACATCAAGATAATCTCTAGGGTAAATGAAAAGTGTGACAAGATATGTTTATGCTTGAATAAAAGACAAGACAATTACAAGGACGTGTCGACTAAATGCCTTCTTCAGCAGACAAATTGAAACGAGAAGATCAAATAAATAAACGTAAAATAAAACCGTACTTTTTCGAAGACCTCAAACTCAAGCGTCTATAACCCTTTTTTCCCGTGACCTTGGACCTAGACCTATATCCGGTCAATGATAACATAAAATTGGCAAAGTGTCCTCGCCCTGGTCTCTTCTAAACAATGATCCACGGCGAGCGCCCTAAGTCAGACTTTTAATGACTCCTCGTCCGCCATTCGTGTCACTCGCAGCCGTCGGCACTCAGAGCCCACTAGAAATCCTAATGTAATATTACACTTATATAAATCAGAGAGCTGTCCTGAAGCAAAGGAGGAAGTTACTAAACTTGAACACACAATGTTGAAATTATAAATCTCGGAAACCTTTTCTTTTCCATTTACGAAGACTTGACGACGGCATTTCGGCCACTTCCTAGAAAATCCCCCGAAGATGTCCACTTCACTATAGCCTGACCACTTCTCACCACATCATGTAACGACATGAGACATTGCCGTTTTACCGCAGGGCTCAAGTGCCAGAGATTTAGGTCAAGCAATAACAAAAAGATATCACCTCTCACATTCGACATAACTCAGTGGCGTGCAGAAACCAGTTCGGACCGGTTCAAGTAAACCGGTTGGTCAATTTAGACTTCGTTAGGGACCGTTTTGTCAGATTTGATTATTCTATCGAACTAGTTCGTTGGCTTCCACTAATGTAGTAAAAAAAATTGTTAAAAATTGCTAAAGAATCAACACAAAATAAACATTTCCTAAAAATCCTAATTTCAAAGAAACCGTTTTTTTATTATTTTTTTTTTGCTTAATCGACAGCGCGCCCCTGAGCTTTGTACATCCACGAGAGACAGTAACTGTTCGACTTCATTCTTTAGCGGTTGACAAACACTCAGGACACGTTGTTGGTTTCAGGGTAATATTGCTGCACACGTTTAGTCGTGTGTTCAAAGTGTGTTTTAAAAAAAAAAAAAAGCCATGAAAATGTATTCCAGGGTTCGCGTATTACGAAACTGAATTAATTGATGATCGCTAGCAAGATGAATATAATAAGTTATAACAACCCCAGTCTCATTTTTAGAGGCTACATTGTAAAAAGTAAAAGTTAATGCAAACAAAAATTGTCAAAAAACTAGTGACCTCGGTAGAGATCATAGTTGAAATGTCAAAGGTCATTTTCAGAATTGGTGTTTACAAGAAAGTCAAGAATTCTAAATCTTACCTTGCAATTAAAATTGATGTATGAGTGGACGAAAGAAATGAGGAGCACGCCATACGAGGTGACAACTACAGTAGCTAGTACAAAGCCAGTATGCATAATTTTTGCGCCTATATATCTACCTCAAACCCCCCCCCCCAAAATTATATTGAACCCCCCCACCCCCCCAAAGAAAACCGGATCAAATTAACTGAACAAAAGAGTAACTGTTAAATTTTTGCCCCTATATATCTCCCTCAAACCCCCCCCCCCAAAATTATATTGAACCCCCCCACCCCCCCAAAGAAAACCGGATCAAATTAACTGAACAAAAGAGTAACTGTTAGTAGGTTTAGTGTCTGATCACGTTAAGCACAATATGATCACGTTGAGCACACTATGATCACGCTAAGCACACTATGATCACGTTAAGCACACTGTGATCACGTTAAGCACACTATGATCAGGTTGAGCACATTATGAACATGTTAAGCACACTATGATCTGGTTGAGCACACTATGATTAGGTTGAGCACACTGTGATCACGTAAAGCACACTATGATCACGTTAAGCACACTATGATCAGGTTGAGCACACTATGATCACGTTAAGCACACTATGATCACGTTAAGCACACTATGATCAGGTTGAGCACACTATGATCACGTTAAGCACATTATGATCACGTTAAGCACACTTTGATCACGTTAAGCACACTATGATCACGTTGAGCACTCTATGATCACGTTAAGCACTCTATGATCACGTTGAGCACTCTATGATCACGTTGAGCACTCTATGATTACGTTGAGCACTCTATGTGCCCACTATGAAGTTACCTGCACTAACGTAGAAGTTAATTCTTCTATTTTCTTTTCCAAATATAGATGAGTAAAAATGTGTGAAACGTGTAGTAGTTGTATTAGAAATATAAAGCCTTACAATAGATTTTGGTCTAAATAAATCAATAGACTTTAATGTGATGTCACTGCTTGGAGACTGTAGACAGATTAGAATACAATAGTGAAAACTATTGACATGCATGTCTCCCCAACGTCTAAAGTACATCTCACCATCGTCTACAGTACATCTTCCCAACGTGTACAGAATATCTCACTATCGTCTACAGAACAGCTCCTTATGGTCTACAGTACAGTTCAAGATCGTCTACAGTACATCTCACCAACGTCTATAGCAATTAAAATAATTTTGGCATCGTGTCACAGTGTGACGATGATGTAAACTGTTCAGTATGAAATCACGGAGCATGAGATTGTTCTTTAGGAGCCTAAGCTTGTTGCCTTGACGGTAAATCACCTCTCTCCATCTGGATAACTGAAAAAATTCTATTATGTTTTGGGTCCAAGCCACCGCTCTTTTATGACACCGGCAGACACTTTACAGGCGTGCCGCATCTGCTGGACATCGCCGCAGATCAGAATTTGTCTGTGGATGTCTGGGGTGTTCCCAACCCATGCCACTCATTAGTGTCGGGCACTCGGCTAGCAAGTGCACTACTGTCTCCAGCGCCTGTCCGCAGTGACAGCAGCTCGTGTCCAATCTAGAAGAGGATGTAATCTGTTCAAGTAGCTTCTAGTAGGACTGTGTTCTGTTCTCATCTGTGTCACGAGGCTCTGGTGTTCGCCTTTTCATTTCCACCATTGATCCCCTTTTCTGTTTGGGTGTGGCATGTCCCGGTAAAGTTTACGGGCCGCGTCCACTTCCTCCCATTTTGGCCACTCCTCTCGAAAGGGGAATTTTAACCTAGCTTTGTCCCCGGTTGGGTCATTGGCCGGTTTGGTTGTGGCAGGGCAGACCCTTCGTCAGTTCTTTCGTTTTGTGACAAACCCGCGTGTCCAGCACCAGTCTTCCCTCACGTGACTTTATGTCTAGCCTTTAGTCTATTTTTTTTGCATTCTATCTAATTTGTTTAAGAGCCATTAAGATTAAATTTGATTTCTGCATCGACCATTGTGCCATTCTACCACGCGGCCCTGAACTCTGCTCTCTTGAGGTACCCTCTTTGACGCACTGTATGAGACCACCGTGAACAGTTTTAGGCTCGTCGGTTAAGCAAGAGCCATCTGGAAAACACATCTGGATTCTGGATGATTCGCGTGGTCATTATGTGTGGATGATGCACCTTTGCGCCAATAGCTGTCAGAATTTACAATGTCTCATAACGCCCTTGGGACTCCATTTCCGGGTTTGAATTCAGAATTCTCTCTCTTTCTATTGGATGAATTTCCATCCAGTATTAGCGGCTCCCATTAACTGGGGGGGGGGGCTGTTTTTTTAATGTCCCGGCTTTTGCTGGGATTAAATATGGTCCACAAACTTGGGTTTTACTTAATTTAGACAGCTCGGCTACCCAGCAACCCGGCAACCCAGCAACACGGCAACCCGGTAACCCAGCAACCCGGCAACCCAGCAACCCTAAACCGAACATTTAAATTCAATTATGAAGAGATCAAGCAAGACATGGCCAAACCAATTTAAACAAATTGAATCAACATTTTATGGTGTTACAAGATCATGGCTAAACTGGGAACCCAAAGTAAGGTTTCTTTTGATAAATGGGGAGGCCAGAAATCACACATACAATCTTAGTTGGACATGGCGCAATGTGACGGAAGGGGAGAGCACTAGTGTGACGATCATTTTTGGTTTCCCTTGATGGCTCAAAAATCGGAAACGTTTTTATCGCTTATTTTGAAGCGACACACCTTGACACATCGCAACCTTGACACATCGCAACCTTGACACATCGCAAACTTGACACATGGCAACCTTGACACATGGCAACCTTGACACATCGCAACCTTGACACATCGCAACCTTGACACATCGCAACCTTGACACATCGCAACCTAAACTCACTGGCCGTAAATTAAAAGTGTTTAAGGTAAATTTTGAAAGCGTGCAGGCGTTTATACAAACTATACTCACTTAAGTGCGGGAAAACTTTTGTTTTTCTTTTTGAATGGCTAGCAATAAACGGTTATGTTTAAACTGGTCCTAGAGATGCTGACAGCGGATTTCAAAATATCGCTTGACATAATTGAGTTCAAAGAAAAAGAACAATATTTTTTACATCTGTCACCGGTCCCTCGCGCAATGGAGAAACGTGCCCATAGTTGCACCTCAATTGAAAGCTTTCGAAATGCTGATCTACATAACATCTCACTATCTACAGTACAGCACTATATCTACAGCACAGCTCAATATCTACATCACATCTCCGTATCTACATAGCATCTTACTATCTACAGTACATTTCACTATTTAAATTACATGTCAGTATCTACAGTGCATCTCACCACTGTCTACAGCATATATTTCCATTTTTTTCAGTACATCTCACTATTCTCTGAAGTACATCTAAACACTCTCAGAACTACATCTCATGATTCTCTGAAGTACATCTCACCATTCTCTGAAGTACATCTCACCATTCTCTGAAGTACATCTCACCATTCTCTGAAGTACATCTCACCATTCTCTGAAGTACATCTCACCATTCTCTAAACTACATCTGAACATTATCTGAAGTACATCTCACCATTCTCTGAAGTACATCTCACCATTCTCTGAAGTACATCTCACCAATCTCTGATGTAAATCTCACCATTCTCTACAGCAGGATTATGTAATCTCCTCGTATTGGCGTGTCAAAGTAAAACTTCTAATTCATTTAATGTGTCATAATATCCCATGTCTACCATTTAAGATACATTTTTGTCATTATATTTCATTTTTGATCTTCATCTTCAGCGTGCGAATGAAAATCGCTAAGTGTGCCAAGAATGGCCAGCTTGCTAAAGGTTGTCAAACCTTTAAAACGTCTACAGTACATCTAGCCACTGGGTACTGGGTGGCCGATTGGTATAAACTGAGTAAATTTAAAGTTATTGGTCTGGAGTTCAATCCCAAACAAAAACATCATCAGCACCCTGGTTGGATGGGATTCGTTATCCTGGATGACAACTCATCTAAGAGAAGGAAACTTTGAATTCGAAATCCGGAGAATGAGTACCGTAGGCGGATAAGGTGGCACAATGTAACAATCCGACAACTCCTGCGACGCCACTGGTTTCAGCGACGTGGAGAGAGGCGATTTGCTGTTGGAAACCAGCTTATAATCCTGGAAGAATAATCTCAGACATTGTGGAATTCATCCCGCGAAGTCCACACTATCGTCACATTCTGAGCGACGGATTCCAGCAAAAAAAAAACAACAAAAAAAAAACATCTTGCTACTGTCCTAACATTTTCTTTAGTGTTTCAACCATGCTAGAGTACATGTCACAGTACGTGTCTCCTAGAGTACAGGTCACGGCACATGTCTCCTAAAGTACATATCACAGTGAGTGTCACGGCACGTGTCTCCTATACAGTACATGTCACATTAACACAATCTGTTGACGCCAGAAAAATCGATGGCCTAGAGAAGCTCACCGCGGTATTTAATTCTCAAATAAATGATGCTCACACGGGCGATACTATTTAATTTATTCTCTGACAGCTCTTCACAAGTCGTCAGGTTCATTGCATCTCTGACAAATCAATGTGAACCTTTTCCTTTGTTGTTTCTATCACACGAAGCCTTGTAGACATGAGTTCATTCAATTTGAAATCAGCCCAGGTATTACACCATTAAATCTTGCTTTAGATGTGGCAGCTTGTCGAGGGCATGAGAATCACTGTTGTTATGTGTAGAGCGTTGTTGTCATGTTTGATAGGGAAAAGATGTTCGTTCGAGATTTTATGTGCAGCCGTATCGTTTGTGTGAGAGTGTTGTGACGTAATTGTGTATGGGAAGTGACGCGTTAGTTTTCGTTGTGGTTAGAGAAGAGTGATGGCGGATGTGCTACATTGACTGTTGTGGATTGAATACTGTTAAGTGTTGTGCTGAGAGAATTGATGGGGAATATACTGGCAGAAGTGTTTGGATTGGTATGTTGATTAATATTTGGTTGGAGTGATTTATTATCAAATTCTGAAATTATACATCAAGTCTTGTTCATCGAGTAGTGATAAATAAACTTTCGTTTACAACAAACCGGTTGCTGTTTGTTGCATTGGTGACTGTTTGTGTATGGTGTGCTGCTGAACGGAGTGCAGTGAAAGACTTGGCCATACAGAAGAATCGCTTCGCGACACAGCTCATATTTTGTTTTGTATTTTCGCCAGTAGATAATGGAATTATGTTGTTTTTAAGGACCGTTGCTGTTAAGATTTGTTTTCATTAAAATTATCTTAAGACTTCTCACCACGTCATGTAAGGTCATGAGACAAGGACGTTAAGGCGGTCGTTAGATAGTGGTCAAAATGCCTTTTTTTACTTATTTTCCTTTAAAAACATTTCATGAGGATAAGACTGTGTTTGGCAACACACAGGTGACATAGACTTGACCAACTTAAGTACAGATGAACAGAAATATTTGAGGTGATGGGGGTGTGAGGGTTTCAAATGAAAGGGCGTAGCATGGAGCGGGCCAATACTCTTTCCACCCTCATCCCACGAAATGACGCACCTCAATAAATTGAAAATAGTCCCCTCCCCCACACCCTCACCTCAACTTTTCCCAAAGTCACTGTTCAAATGTAATTCATAGGAGGGTTGGACAGTGATAACGCTTTCAGCGCAGTGGTTCTCAACATTCATACTGACGTAACCCTTTAATACAGTTTCTGATGTTGCGGTGACACCCGAACATAAAAATTATTTTCGTGGCTCCTTCCAAAATATGTGTTTTCCGAAGATCTTAAGCGACCCCTATACAAGGGTCGTTCGACACCTATAGGAGTCGCGACCTACATTTTGAGATTCGCTGCTTTAGCGAGATTCATGAGGCACAGACATTTTGTGCTAAAAAGTACTATATGTTAAACTTTAATTGTGATTAGACACTATACTAATGAAAACGTTTCGGCAAATACCGTCATGAGAACAACAAATAACATTTTTATAACCATATAGCATTTAATTTATTTATATACATTTGTATATCCTACCTATACTTAAAAAATATAGAGAAGAAAACAAAAGCCACAAGTCCATTATAACAAGAAAGTTCTATGTAAATGAATAATGAACAGAGAAAATATGGAAAGTGTACGAGAGTAACTGAGTTCAAGCTCATATGTAATAATAGCTCAATTATTGTGGGACCATTAAACTATGATATACTACACTTTTATGTTAGTGTCCATTTGTTTTAAAATGGCTTAGTTGAATTCCCGGTGTAGTGGTCAACCCGATTCACTATGTCGTTAAATGATAAATATCTAAAAATTGTGTTTAGAGAGCACTGCCTTAATCCTTCTCAAATGACGATTACATTCTTTTAAAAGTTTTGTAACCTTATCGTGATATATTGAGAAGAAGTGTTTTTTTTTTAAAGGTTAAATTCTTGGAAATGAACAAAAAAAAGTATCAAAAATTGATTTTTCCGCAATTTTTTACTAGCGACATAATTGAGGACATATTTGATGATATATTTGATCACTTGATTGAAATTTTAAGATTTTAAGACAAAAATTGAAATAATAAAATAGTAAAACATTATTTCTCCTAATATATTGTTTCAGACGTCGACCTCATAGAAATCCATTCGCGGGTCACCTCCCTTGGGCTGGTCACCTGTGCTCTAGTAATTTGATTATCCCAAGATAATAATGTGTTTGACGACCTTCACCAGTGGGTGTGGGTGGTGGTGGAGCCGAGCGGTCTCAAACGAGTCTGTCCTATTCTAGTGAACTGGAAATCAATCCCCAGGAAACCCCAAGACAAGCAAAAACATCACCAGCATCCCTGTGGGTCTGGGACTAGTTAACCTTGGATTGCAATTCATCTAAAAGAAGGCGAACCCGGAGATGGAGTCCCATAGGCGGTATGACATTGACAAAATGAAAATTTCCGTCAACTCCTGCAACTTAGAACTCATAAAGAGCACAATGAAACATAGATACACGCTGTAGGTCATCTACTGCATCCAGTCGTCTTGACTAAGTCTTGCAATTGACAAAACCAGGCAAGGACAAGACAGTGGGGCGGACGAATTGAGCAACTCTCACACCCTTTAAACAAGATACAGCTCAAGTCAAGGCTACATTTCAAATCGAAACTTGCCTTGGTCCTTTTCGCAAGCGAAAGACGAACAACATATTATGAAACGTTTTGTTGTTTGTTTCTTTTGTTTAATAAATCAGCCTAACAAAACATATGCGTAAATATAAAGATGTATTAATATCCTAAATTTATTCATTAGAATAACTCTATTGAAGGGTCGCTGCATTTTGGAAGGTTAAGAACTCCTGCCTTGGAAGGTTGTGAGCCATTACTCTAGTGAAGTTTTAAATATATAAACTATTTTATGTATACATAAACATAACTTTGAACAACAATGTAGTTTGTTTAATTGTGTTATAATCTGTTTTTGTGTCTTTCTCTTTTTAGTTACATTGTCAAGGCATTTGCGCTGGCAATATTGTTCAGAAAAGTTGAGATGACCTTATTGGAGAGACAAAATTCCGCTAAGACGTTACAATTTTGTGAGTCATTCACTGACCAAGACTTAGACTGAATTTAAATTTTCGAAATGTGAATAAATTGTGTAACTTGCTTGAAACAATACTTATTTTTATTGTATACGTCTCATTGTAATTGTTGTTTAAACCCCTACTTCATGGATTTAGTGCCATGATTTCAAAACTGAAAGCTGTAGTTAGGACTGGTTAGGATTTACAAAACAATATCGTTAAATTTACACTGGTCATTTTACGGTAATTTAAAAAAAAAAACGATATTATTGTTACCGCTAACGGTATTCTGAAAACTAACAGCTTTTATTATTAAATTACAACAGGCTGAAAACGTTAATTTATCGCTTTCTCCAATTCAAAACGTTAATTTATCGCTTTCTCCAAGTCATTACAATAAATTACTGGCAGCTTGTACACGGTACTTTATCATTTTTCGGGCGTTACTTTTACGACACATTTCTAAGAGTGTTGTTTCCATTAAAATTTGTTATAAACTTGAGCTTTCAAATATTTCGTAACAGATTTGAAACTAGAATTCGCGACCAAGAAAAAATTCAAAACTCATGAAGTGTGGATTAATTTTTTTTTTTTCTTTATGTAGTAATATCCAACTTTTGGTTAACAAGCATATTATTAGCTAGCTATCGATTGCAAGGGATATGCAGTAGAAAATGAAGAAACTAGTAGAAAGTTACCAACAAATATAAATTATCAATTTAATTCAGTTTATAGTATACCTTTCAATTAAATTATATTTATCCATGGATCTCGGGAAATGAGAACTCTTACTTGTGGAATCCACTATTTAGTGGCGGAATGAAAAAAAAAATGGTTGAAGACCGCTGCTCAAAAGAAAATGTGTATGTTATAAAATTTAGTCCCTAAACAAACACATATTTTTTACATACGAACCCTGGAAATAAATTAAGAACCAACAATGAAAGTAATATACTGGTAGAGAATGACATTTTTAACTTTAAAAAAAAAAAAATTCAAATTAATAACTGTTGATTATTATGATTTTATGGAAATAGATCACATTTTGAATAAGAAATCGAACCCACTCTTAAATGTCTTACTAAAATAATTGAAAATATCTGATATATCCCACCAGAAAGGTTAAACTATCTGGTATAGCCTCTCATGAAGGTTAAATATATGATATAGGCATGTAACCTATAATAATGCCATGATGGTTAAAATAATTATCTGATATAGCCTGCCATAAAGGTTAAAATATCTGATATAGCCATGTAACCTGTCATAATGGTTTAAATATATGATATAGCCTGCTAAAAAGATTAGCATATCTGATATAGCCAGGGAAAGAGGTTAAAATATCTGATATAGCCTGCCATAAATGTTAAAATATCTGATATAACCTGACATAGAGGTTAAACTCATATCTGATATAGCCTGGCTAAAGCGTTGGCCATAAATTCCTAAGCTGTCCCTGGGGTCACGTGTTTCGGTGTATTGTCTGGCCCATGACCTGATGGCAGGTGGACAGAGGGGTCACTCAAAAAAAAAAGATTTGTTGTTTTTTTTTTGGTGGAAGACGGCGGTGATTGTGTGTGGCGTGGAGCGATGCATTAGCGGGAGAGAGAAGCGATCCCACAAGAGAAAGGATGGCGGACTGATGAATGTTTATGTTGGCCTTGAGAGTTCCTCAGTGTATTAACATAAAGACGTTGACAAAGTAATGTTGATGATGTGTTGCTTGCAGCGGATAAGCCAGTGGTTCAGCAGCTGATAAGCCCTAGTTACAGCAACTGATAAGCCAATGATTCAGCAGCTGATAAGCCAATGTTTCAGCAGCTGATAAGCCATTGTTTCAGCAGCTGATAAGCCAATGTGTCAGCAGCTGATAAGCCCTAGTTACAGCAACTGATAAGCCAATGATTCAGCAGCTGATAAGCCAATGTTTCAGCAGCTGATAAGCCAATATTTTGGTAGCTGATAAGCCAATGTTTCAGCCCTGCTGCTCCCTTCTATGAGATGCATAACGGGCCCAGCTGTAAAAAACGGTTGTATCGTAATTCTTTGGATCATTTAGAAAACAAATTCGTACGTGCTACAAATGTATTTTTAACTTTAATAGGCCAAAAAATCTCAACATTTTTAGCCACGTAGTTAATGAAATAAATGTCAATAGCTCCATGGCTAAAAAATGTTTATTTGTTGTTTTTTTTTTGTGTTTTTTTAGACATGGAGCTAATGACATGAATGTAAGGTCAGTTTGATATTCTTGTATAATTGCTTTCTTCTTTCTTTCGGCCCTGCGTCATACATTGAAATAACACATTACAAGCTGACGTCATTTTCTTTCGTTAAAACAAGGTTCACCCATATTATTGTCTGTCTCAAAAAAATAAGTTGAAACAAGTATTTTGTGGATGTGAAGATAAACCAGCGTGAAATATTTGGTTGCGTTGGTTTTGTAGTGATATCAACACACAGACCGATTAAACAAACACTAAAATCTTAGTTGTTTCCTATAAATCCTTTATAAAATGTAACATAGAACAAAGTGGAGGGTGGGGCTGAAAATTTGACAAAACATGCATATAAGAAGCGCACTTTGTAAGAATCCCAATCAGCGCTCCGTCCCCCTCGAGGCTCGCAAACGAACATTTTTAAATGTCACGCCCTTGAACTGTTTTCATATTCTAATGACCCAGCGGCGCTGACACCGTAGATTTATAGCACCAACTGTTTCAGAAGAACAAAAGACAATATTATGGAAGAACGCACTGGTTGTTTTTTTTTTTTCTTTTCTTGAAAGAATCTCATCTAGCGCAGATATCGGACACTGCATGTTTTTAAATCCGTGGATTATTATTTCTTTCACCTTCCCCTTGAAAACCTTTGAAAACCTTGAACAACTGATTTTTGAGGGTTGGGGCTGAGTACTTGACAGAATGTGTTGTCGTCGGCAACGAGTCTATGTGCCAAGTTTCAGTTCGATGGGTTTACGAGAAGTGGGGTCATTTACCCGTCTGAAAATTGTGCCACCCACGAAAAAACAAAAGTGAAGTTAACAAAGAGGATTTAAAAATATATCTTAAAAACAGCAAGATAGTTATATCTAGTTTTATAGGGTTTGGACTGCGACAGGGCTTGCAGCTGTTTGACACGCAATTTATCTCAATAACGTAGCATAGGTTTCATTTAATGAAAACACAAAATAGATAATCTTTCAAAATAAGTATTTTATCTCTTGTTTCTATTTTATTCCTACGAAAAAAAAAAATCAGGATAGTTGTTTGTAAGATAAGTGTTGATCAGATCTACACATGTTGATAGTTTGACAAGTGAACGTTCGTAAACGAAGTTGGGATCAGAGAAGTTTAGTTTTTGAAAATCGGAATTTGTGAGTCAAAATATAAAATTCAAGAGTCAAAATATAAGATTCGTAAGTAACATATAAGATATGTGAATCAACATATAAGATATGTGAATCATCAAATATAAGACCTATGAGGCAACATATACAACTTGTAAGTCAACATGAAAGATATGTCAGTTGACATATAAGATTCTTAGTCAAAATATAACATTCTGCGTGGACACATAAGAATCGTAGTCAACATATAAGATTTGTGAGTCAAAACAAAAAAATTTTGAGTCAAAGTATAAGATTTGTGAGTTAAAACAAAAGAATTTTGAGTCAAAGTATAAGATTTGTGAGTCAAAACAAAAGAATTTTGAGTCAAAGTATAAGATTTATGAGTCAAAACAAAAGAATTTTGAGTCAAAGTATAAGATTTGTGAGTCAAAACAAAAGAATTTTGAGTCAAAGTATAAGATTTGTGAGTCAAAACAAAAGAATTTTGAGTCAAAGTATAACATTTGTGAGTCAAAACAAAAGAATTTTGAGTCAAAGTATAAGATTTGTGAGTCAAAACAAAAGAATTTTGAGTCAAAGTATAACATTTGTGAGTCAAAACAAAAGAATTTTGAGTCAAAGTATAACATTTGTGAGTCAAAACAAAAGAATTTCGAGTCAAAGTATAAGATTTGTGAGTCAAAACAAAAGAATTTTGAGTCAAAGTATAAGATTTGTGAGTCAAAACAAAAGAATTGTGAGTCGAAGTATAACATTTGTGAGTCAAAATAAAAAGAATTTTGAGTCAAAGTATAAGGTTTGTGAGTCAAAACAAAAGAATTTTGAGTCAAAGTATAAGATTTGTGAGTCAAAGCAAACGAATTTTGAGTCAAAGTATAAGATTTGTGAGTCAAAACAAAAGAATTTTGAGTCAAAGTATAAGATTTGCGTGTAAAAAAATAAGATACTTAAATAGAGTGAATTTCAATCCATCGTAGTGTATTGTTCACCGACTCACAATGTGCTCTCGAAATTGTGAAGAGGTGCTCTTTGTTCACAAAAATGGGCAATGCAATTTGGAGCCCGTCCGAGATATACAGTATCATTGAGGCGAAGTGGCCCTTCATTGGATCCCAGGACACGCAGGGATCCCCTACAAGCCAGAGTTGACTGTCTGGCGAAACAAGGCTCTAACATGCCACAACCTAACAGGCCAATGACCCAACCGGGGTTCAAGGACCATTTTCTAAGGCAATTGAAAAGGACACGGGGAAAAGACAACCAGCCGAAAGCTTTACAGGAACATGCCAAGAACAAACCGAATCAATGGCGACGTCCTAAACGCCACCAGAAGAGCCCAATCACGTAGATGAGGACAGGGCACTGCCCTACCCGTAGCTACCTGAACAGGTTGCACCCACTTCCGGACCCGAGTTTCCGTCACTGTGGACAGTCGCCGCAGACTGTCGAACACGTAGTAGCAGAGTGCTCGACTTTAACGACTGGTGTGACTGGGGTGCTCCCAGGCCACCTCGCTGACAGTCTGGTGTACGGCACAGCCCAGAAGATGAGGCAGGCCAGTAACGTACTTATCGGGCCCATAAGAGAGGAATAGCTCGGAACCAAAAAGGGAATGTAATTTTTAAGTAAAGATATGAAATTCGTAATTGAAAATGCAAGATTCCTGTGTGAACATATAAGATGAAAAGTGATACATGAGAGTCATGAGTCAAAACTTGAGAATTACTCAGACATTAAAGATGAGGTCGTGGATTGATTAGGAATACAGGAGTATAGTTTGTCAGATGTACTAGAATCTCCTTAAAGTAGTTATTACATTATTCTCCTTGCAGTACTGAGTACTTTATTCTCTTTATAGCACTGACAATTTTTGAAGTTTAAATATAACACAGAGCTGTGTCGTTTAGAAAATAGCGTTTTGTTCTAATGCACGAGAAGGGGTTAAAATCATCAGATTGCCTAGACAGAACGAAACTAGAACTGATAGACAGCAGGTTGGACGCTGACTTCCTAGACACAAACAAACTAGAACTAATGGCAGGTTGGACGCTGACTTCCTGGACACAACGAAGCTAGAACTGGTGGGCAGCAGGTTGGACACTGACTGCCTAGACACAATGAAGCTAGAACTGATGGACAGCAGGCTGGACACTGACTGCCTAGACACAATGAAGCTAGAACTGATGGACAGCAGGCTGGACGCTGAATCTTATGTAAAGTAAACCATATATTCAGTCTTGGTGAAATTCATCTTGTTAATTGGTGTACACCAACATCTCTAGAACATCACGATGGACTGACATCCAGAACATTATATCCACAATATCCACATCGTCTTCACGAGAATCTATCAGCATTATCCCAAGACCATTACAATATCATCCCAAGAACATCACACTATTATGCCAAATATTACAGCATTATGCCAAGAACATTACGCTACCATGCAAAAACATTAGACCATTATGCAAAGAACATTACATTATCATAACAAAAATGTCACACTAATCATGCCAAGATCATTACACTATAATCCCGAGAACATAACACTATTATGTCAAGAACATTAAAATATCATCCCAAGAATATTACACTATTATCCCAAAAACATAACACAATCAACCCAAGAACATTAAACTCTCATGCCAAGAAAAAAACACTATCATTCGGAAAACCATTATGGCCCACCTTGGGAGCCAGCTATTTGAAGTGTTCCGAAAGTTCAATTGATTTTGTCAGAAACCAAAACTTACCATCTGTATCTATTTATCGATTTATTTCTGCTTCATTGACCTACTTTGCGTACCCCAATCACGAGACAATAAACTTGTCCAGTAAACTAGCTGGCTTTGATTTTTGCTGACCACGCCGTGATGAATGACGCAATCGGGCCACAGACGGTGTGCACGAGGTGTGAAATGGTTTTCATGAACACAGACCGGGCCTGGCATTTTTGCTGGCGGATAATCTGTCTCGGGACAGCCATGGCGCTTAACGTCAGGGCGGCAGCCACTACAACCCCCCCCCCCCCTTTCCCCAACCTCGATCCACGGCTAAACGAGGCTGTGCCATAGAGGTTGACCTTCAATGTTGCCATGACATGTCCTTATCGGACTCCAGGGCAATAAATGTGTTCGCCTATAAGATTTCGGGGTTTCTTTATAGCCCTTAGTATCGATGTTAAGCCTGGAATAGACTTTCCAACCAATTTATGATGATAAGGCATAGTCTTGCCTATCAATTTATGATGATAAGGCATAGTCTTTCCTATCAATTTATGATAATAAGGCATAGTCTTGCCTATCAATATATAAAGATGAGGTGTCGATGTTAAGCCTGGAATAGACTTTCCAACCAATTTATGATGATACGGCATAGTCTTGCCTATCAATTTATGATGATAAGGCATAGTCTTTCCTATCAATTTATGATGATAAGGCATAGTCTTGCCTATCAATATATAAAGATGAGGTGTTGACTTGTGTTACGTACCGTTACATGAATTTAAAATTTTAATAATATTTTGTAATATTTGGCTGGTTAAATGAATTAACCAGTTTGTCAATGGGAGATGAATGATAGGTGTCAATCTCAACCAGTTTGTCAATGGGAGATGAATGATAGGTGTCAATCTCAACCAGTTTGTCAATGGGAGATGAATGATAGGTGTCAATCTCAACCAGTTTGTCAATGGGAGATGAATGATAGGTGTCAATCTCAACCAGTTTGTCAATGGGAGATGAATGATAGGTGTCAATCTCAACCAGTTTGTCAATGGGAGATGAACGATGGGTGTAAATCTCAACCAGTTTGTCAATGGGAGATGAACGATAATTGTAAATCTCACCCAGTTTGTCGATGTGCGATCAATGATTGATATTAATCTCAACAACTGTTAATTTTCCTTTATGTTTCCAGTTAATGTGGACGGGGCGCGTGCCATGCAATTCAAAATACTCAGCTCAAAGCCCATCTTTAACAATCTGAACTCATTTAAATTCATGATATATCAGTTCAATGAGTTCATCAATCTAATTAGGACTCTAGCATTGCGCTCATCTATAGGTTTTAGTATTGATTTAAATATTTTTGTTCCTTTTTTAGTATTTGATACGGACGTCGAAGCTCACAGTGTCAGATCAAGCTAAAATCTATGATATCTTCAAGATATATATGTATACAAGATGCATGACTTATTTTCTCCTTACGTCCCAAAATTCATTCTTCAACTATTCTTTGTTATTTACTCTTGCTCTTTCCTACCTTTCATTTCTCTCTCTCCTCTCTCTCTCTCCCTCTCTCTCTCTCTCTCTCTCTCTCTCTCTCTCTCTCTCTCTGTCTGTCTCACATCGCTGCCTATGTCTCTCTATGTCTCTCACTCTGATTCTCATTTCTCTCTCCTCTCTCTCTCTCTCTCTGTGTGTCCCACATCCCTCTCTATGTCTCTCTCTCTCACTCTGCCTATCATCTCTCGCTGTCTCTCTCTGTCCTTCTCAAGCTCCTCTCTCTGTCTCTCTCATCTCTCCCTTTTTGCCTCTCACTCTCGTCTTCTCTCTCTCTATCTCCATCTCTCTCTATCTATCTATCTATCTATCTATCTATCTATCTATCTATCTATCTATCTATCTATCTATCTATCTATCTATCTATCTATCTATCTATCTATCTATCTATCTATCTATCTATCT